>VXAZ01004636.1:2212177-2334353 GCA_013399875.1 Gymnorhina tibicen | reverse complement strand
CTCCTGCGCCCGCTCGCTCGCTTAAAAGGGCAACAGCGCAACCCGCTCCCCTTCCCTTCCCTTCCTCCCCGGCGGGCCGGGCCAGCCGCGCCAACCGCCCCGCCCTCGCCCTGCCCTCCTCCTGATAGCCCGGCCCCGCGCCGGGGACACGCGCGCCGGGGCCGGCCCGAGCCCCGCTCCTCCCCCGGGGCCGCCGCGCGCCCCCGCCCGGCTCACCCGCGGCACCTGCGGGCGCTGCCCGCCCGCCCCAGCCCTGCCCGGGCACTGCCTTCTGCCGCCCGGCTCGCAGCCCTCCGCCCCCGCTGCCGAACCGCAGTGACCGCTCACCCGTGCTTCTCCTCTCCCACTGCTCAGCCCTGCGGAAGGGCACGCTGTGTTGCTTCCTCACCGCACTTCTGTTTTGCTGAGAAAAAACTGCAGCTTTGGGTTTGCACTTGTCGTTTCAGAGTCCTGTCAGTCCTTCAGTACTCCTCGGGGGTCAGTCGACTTAAGCCAGGAATTCCTGTCCTGACATTTCTGGTGGATCCATACAAATAAAATCTGGTGTCGGTCACTGCAGGCTGGAAATCAGCAATACAGAGGCCAAGAAAAATTGTTACTGCTCCATTTAAGCTCCCCTATAATTGTACAACATTTTATCCCCAGAAAAAGCATCACGATGCATGAAAGCAGAGTAAGGTGAATACTTGCTACATTCAGAGATCAAGAGGTGCTGTCCCTTCCTGATACTGGAAAAGCCATCTCTGCGCCTTTATTTGTCCCTTCCCATCCTGGTTTTGCATATAGATAGTTGTCAGTGCTTTGGGAACATGGATCAGCTCTCACATGACATGAAGTGTGATACAAGCAATGTTGCTGCACAGTGTCCTTCATGTTTCCCAACCAGCTATTAATTAATGCAGTACACACATAAACCTGGAACAGGGAATTGGCTTTTTTTTAATATTATTGATATTTTATATAAATCTTTAATTCCAGACAAACTGGCAGCACTTCACAAACCACAAGCTGAATCTTGTCAAGTGGTGAGAACTCTAATCTTGATCCAGAAAAACAGTTACGCACATGCCCAACTCCAAGCATATGGAAGTCTTACTGATTTGTGGGCTTGAAATTCCTATCCTTCCAGCAAAGAGAGCTGCAAAGAACACGCTTTGCTACAAAAGGACTTAGGAAGTATTGACACTGGTTAAATACTCTGAATGAAAGATATCAAAAAGTCCACAGGTTTTTTTAGGTGTCATTTGAAAGACTCTGATTATACCGTGTGTGCAACTCAGCTCTCCTAGACAGGCTGAACTGTTGCTTAGACTGTACAGTCTGCAAAGTGAAGCCAGAGTGGGTATAACTGTTGTGTGTCAATATACCAACAGGCAGGGCAAAGAACTTTGAGAGATAAGGTAAGATTTAAGTATAAGCAAACTAGCTATAAATAAGCAGCAGAAAATGACTATACCTATTAGAAAGGGAGGACCTGGAAGAACTTCCCTATGGGAACCCCAGAGGCAAAACCAAACAAAGCAGACTTTGTCAGGCATTGCATGGTGTGATGCATGAAACAGCAGAGGAATGAATTTGGTGACTCAGCCCAATTTCCCTGTACGATAGGATTTTGGCCTGGAATGCCTCACTGCAGCAGTTAGGTGGGTAGGCTTCACAAGTTGAAACTGCACCTTTTGTCATACCTTACCAGAGCTGCTTCTATCACTGCCTCTGGTCTTCCATTCTCCTTGTCTTCTCATCTACCTTCCCCCTCCTCTGCCTCTCCACTGACTGTGACACCACACTTTATTCGGCAGCTGCACAGCTGAGAGGTGTGGATGTGCTGGCTGGGAGGACACCTTGCCTGTGGTAGCTGGCAAGCTGGTGGGAGGCATGGGAAGCTCTGTCAGGCACCCACTAATCCAAACGCCACACTGTCTCCTGAGCACCTGGCAGGCCAAACAAATTGTTTAATTGGCCAAGTGTGTTCTGCAAACCATGTATTATTTAAGTCTGGTCTAGAATTTACCCCAGCTCCTTCGGTCTTTTTGTTTCAGGCTTCAAGAAGCAACATGCAGCTGCACAGCCACCACTCCTCTGAATTCTCCTGCCCTTCTCAGTATTTAGTAGGCATTGTGCAAGCTGTGAATTAGTTTCTGTGATAAGACCTTGAGAACACACTGGGGCTGTTTTCTGGAATTCAGAGGCCGCTGGAGAGGTGTAAAGAGCTGTTTGACATGTCTGACTCATTCCTGTTTCTTTCTTCAGGACTTGCCATGGGACTTTGACATGAATCTCATGTTGGTCATAAGATGATTCAGGAAAACCCAGAGTTTCCCAAAGACCGAAATGATTATACACAGGACAGGACCTGACATCTCAGGTTAATAAAGGTAATGAATCTTGGTACAGCCCCTCAGGAGCACTCTATCAGATTCCAGTATGTTCCAGTTACTCTTAAGTTCCCCTGATTTATATTGCTTGTAAGCACCATTTTTTTTCTAATGTTCTCCCTGCATGTACATCTTCAACATCATGATTACCTCTCTCTATCATACAGCTAGATTACCTCTCCCAGGGGCTGAACTTTGGCTGAATCCCTGTTTTGAAGATAACATACCTTCCTAACCGTCTTTGTTTCTTTTTTCCTCCTTTTCATTTAAATATAGGAAATTTTGTAAGAGTCTTCAGTAGAAATGCTCAGAAAAAACCCAGCAGATTCCTCATTGCATTCTTGGGTAGAACAAGGAAACAAACAGTTTAGACCAAAGTTGTCTTTCCCCTTAGCATTTACTGCCAGCTCTGTTTCCAACAGATCAGATAGGCTTGTCCCTGGCAATACAGAAGGCCAGCAGCAAGGGGCAAAGGGAACTGAAGGAAAGATGAGCTCAGGATGAGCCATTAAGAAGGAAATGAAGTAAATACAGGATGAATGGGCTTTGATGAAAGCAATAGCTGTCTGGGGCTTAAAGAAAGGATATTCCAGAGCACGGATGAATTTCAGTTTATATTAGTCCTTTTCTTCCTGTGAATGCCTTTTCCAAGTCTGCTGTATTTCCAACTTTACCCCTGAATCAAGCTCCTCTACATTTGGTTGTGTGCCTAGCAGAGGATTGATTTGTTTCTCTGAGAGTAGTTTATAGTTTTGGTTTTTTTGATCACTTCTCTCATTTACAGCCTAGCACTTAGAGAGGGTCTTTCTGTTTAATTCTGATGTCACTTTCCCAAAAGAAATGTCAGGCACCAAAAAGGAACTGCCATTTTAGGAATAGGGAAGGCCCAGATCTTTTGTAACCCTGAACCTCAGCAGACAGAGAAAGTAAAGGATAAAGTTAATGAGATAGGAGGAAGTGTAAATTGATTTTGCTGATGGATGATGCAGTTTGATAATAGCTGATCCCAGGGTAGAATAGACACTTGAACTTTTTCACAGGTAGCAGCAGAACCTGAGACTAGAAAAGACAAATGATACCTGACAACCATAAAGAGGAGGATAAGACAGGAACCCAACCATAAAGAGGAGGATAAGACTTTGCCCTACTTGGGCAAAGGCAGAAAGAGTCAAGAGGATCCTCCTTTACCAAGATACAAGTCAAGCTGTCCTGTTTGCCAAAGCCAGGCTTTCACATCATTCTGAGCTCACAGCACCAGTGTCACTGCTTCAATAATGAAGTCACCTTCAAAGCATTGAGAAAAATACATCAGTGCATGAAAGCTGATGAAATGGCTGGTTTCAAGAAGCACTGTGTGCAGTGGGTGAGGGATTGATTAGTCCCGCAGACACCAATTTCACTTTTAAAGGCTTTAACAGTTAAGAAATGGCATTACAAAACCAACCTATCCTAGAGCAGCTTGGGACAGAGAGGGATACTGCTGCCCATATGTTCAGGAATAGGTGTCAAGGAGATGTCTGCAGGCACTCAAATACCATGGCTGTGAATTTAACATTAAAAAAACCCAAGTTGCATGATTTTACCCAGGATGGTCAGAGTAGTTTTCAACCCCAGTTCTTCCGAGTCCATCCCTGTGGCTGTCAGCAATTAAGTTAAATAGGTCCCTTCTTTGGAGTGCTTTGGCTCATCCACTGAGGAGTGTTTGTAATCCTATACAGGAAACAGCAATAACCTGTTGGTGGAGATTGCATTACTGTTTGTGGATTTGTAGTTCTGGCTATACTTTCGTCTGTGGCTGAACAGTGTATATTTCTGAACTGTCAAAAGCTGGATAGTGTCTGCAAAGCAAGGTCAATGATATGTTTTTGTTCTAGATGAAAGTTGTGGGAGTTTATTTATTAGAAGAAAGGTGCCACAGGAAAGCCAAGCCATGCTAATCACAGTCTTGCAATGCTGCAGATGGGGATTAAAATACACTGTACAAACACATCAGAAACCAAACTCCTAGTGCATACAGGGAAGGAATACATCTACTAATAGTAAGGAGCTCTCCTTAACGGCTCACACAGCTTCCTGAAAACAGATAAAAACCACATCTCTGAAAGCAATAAGGAGCCATGCACCCATATCTGAGGCATTCCATTTGATAAAATAAACGAACAAGCTAGAGAAAAAAGGAAAATGTGGTATAATTTTTCCAAACCCAGCTGGGTGAGGGAAGAGGTAGTTGCATGGAACTGTTCAGACTAGAGCAACACACCTTCCCTGGACTCCCTAGGATTTGCACCGTTTCCTTGGGATCCACAAACTCATAAGCCTTACAGGGCTCAGCAAGCTTATCTTCCCTTGCCATCACAGATGTTTAAAAGGGATGTTCAGGAGCAGAGGTCAGATGCCAGGCTCAGTCCTGCTAAATATATTTCTGCTTGGAGTGGGAGGCAAGGGAATGGGCAGATCCCCAGGCCAAGTGCTCCCAGGGCTGAGATGCAATTGTAGCCTCAGCTGAATACTCAGCCCCTTCATCCTCCATTTGATTTCTTATTTTGATAGGCAGTGTAATACTAAACTTTGTCTATATTTAAAATATCAGCACAGGGCATCTGAGTTGGCAGACACTGAGGTGAACTGGGCAGGTCAGAGTTATTGTTTCAGATTGTGCAACCACATCACTTAGCATGGAAAACACAGATCAAATGCATCTCAGCAACCCGACCATCCATGGCTTCTCATTTACTTTTATCTCTTTTTGTAGGTAAGTTTAGATTTTGGGGACAAAGTTGTGCCTGTGACAGTACTGTCCCAGTTCAAACCCTCAACAGACTCAAGTGCTGCACAAACACTGACCTTACCAGTGTCACACCAAACCAGGCCCAGGACGCAGCCTCACTTTATATGTGGAGAAGGTCAGACTGGGGAGCTAAACCAGTGGTTTTCAATAATTTGCTGATTTGGAAATTACAAGTGTTCATAGGCCACAAGCCAAAATCTACCAAGCCCCAGTATGAGATTTTTTTCATAGTCTGCATCTGCTAAATTTTAAATATTAAATGCACAAAATTGAGTTCGGTAGATACAACACTGAAAAAAAAAAGAAGAAAGGTAGAGAAGTACATCTGGAAAACGAACCCATGTACCTTTATGGGTGAAAGAAGGACAGAAAATATGAGCTTTTTTTTCCATTATAAAGATGACTTCAAGTCATCTTTCCTCAGAATGACTGAGAAAAAGTCACAGAAAGCAGCAGTCTCAGAAACAAATGCAAGACCAAATCTCAGAAAAGAATGATCATAGCAATTACTTTCTGTAAATCTGACTCTTTTCCTGCTAGAAACAAATTCTAAGCACAAAAAGGTGCTGAAACAGATGAAGGATAACAGATTCACGAGCAGTTATATGTGCCCCAGAGTTTATAAGAAAGGGAACTTCCTATAGACTCACAACAGTGACTAAAAAGAAAGTAACAGAACCAACGTACTTGGCTTTAAACAAACATTTGGAAGACTGAATCACAGAAGTCTGAATATAACTAATTCACATCTCTTTTGACATAACAGCACCCACATAAATTGAGAATTGGCTTAAGAATTGTGAATAAGGAATAAAAATAGCAAATTACTGAGCAGGAAAAGGTACTTAATGTGTTTTAAATGGATCATGGTAGTGCTGTGTTAGAGCTGAGATCAAGACTTTCACTGTGATTTAGAAGAGACTGTAATTGATGAAATTATCAGATGACATAGAGAGACATTTTGAATAGCAATGAAGATAAGAAAATAATTCCAAGAGGTGCAGAAAATCAATATAAAAAATCAATTCCTTGATCTATAAAGCCACAAACCTAGTGATTCCTGCTCTCCTATAGATTGCATTTTTATATCACCATCCCACTGTATCTCACTTGGGCTCATTCTATAACCCACCCCCCTCCCCAGTTCCATCCCATGCCTCCACACTTACTTTCCATAGGATTCTCCATATTTCCACCCACATTCACCACCTGTTTTGGCTAGGGGAGGCAGAGCAGATGCTGTGGCTGGTTTCAGAATCTACCCTGTCTGGTACATTCTATTGTGTTCTTTACCTAGAACACTGCAACTGTGATCTTGGCAGAAAATTATCAAAAATCACAGCAGAGTGTGGGACTTGGAGGACAGACTTCTGATGTGAGATTTAATAGGACTAAACACCAAAGCTGGATTCTCTGATGCAGCCAGTGTCCATTAGGATACTCCTTTACACACCCCAATCCTAGCCCTGGCTTGCACTCACTTTAGCTCCAGGCATAACACTAAACAACCTCAGAACAACATCTGTGTGACACCTGCAAGAATGTAGTATGGCAATGTACTCAGCAGGGTGATTTTTTTCCTAGATAAAAGTCTTAACTTGTCCCCTATGTGCCTGAGAGAAATCTGGAAGATTTATCTGGCTTGAAGAACCAGTCTCATATAAACAGTTTTAACTAGGGTATAGTCAAATAGGGATACACTATCTTCCCACAGGGACAGGAGGAGAGGAACAGGGTTGGAGGGGAGGAGTTAAAGGACCTTTATCATCCCCTCCCTTCATTAGTACATGGTTGAATCATGTAACCAATAGAACAGGTAGTTGCACAGGCCTGCATTTATGTTCTGGCTCCCCAAATCTGTGGGCTGAGAGCACTACGTAAGGGATTATCAGTACTGATACAGAGAAGAAGCAAGAAAAGTTAAATTAAGCCAGAAAGTGGAAAATGTAGCCTGAATGTTGGCCCAAAGCTTCCTGCCACTGTGACATAAGAGACCCTAGAAATCCCTGAGGAAGCAATGCCATAGTGCAGAAGAGCTGCCAAGAGTGGCCACCAAACTGGGCCAGGGGTGGCCCAAGGTGAGGACAGTGGGGAAGGCCAAGGGAAAAGGCTGCGGTTTTACAGTGGGGAGGTGGGCTGGAGAAGGCAGTGTGAGGGGCAGCGCTGGGGATTCGGGACTGCCCAGCGAGCTGCCCCTGCCGGGTGTCCCGCGTGTGCCCGAAGAGCTGCCCTGTCCCAGTGTGCCGGGTGTGCCCAGGGAGCTGCCCCATCCCGGTGTCCCGATGTGCCGGGTGTGCCCAGGGAGCTGCCCCATGCCGGTGTCCCGATGTGCCGGGTGTGCCCAGGGAGCTGCCCCATCCCGGTGTCCCGGTGTCCCGGGCGCTCGCCACAGCAGCCCCGCTGCGCTCGCACGGCGCCCCCTGGCGGGGCCCCTTCCCCCCGCACGGCGCTCCCCGCACGGACACGGCGGGACAATCCCGGACACGGCCGGGGATTTCCCGTGCTCGGGAGGAGAAAAAAGCCCCTGCAATGCCGACAGCCGTGAAGATAAAAGAAAGAGAGACCGATAAAAGAGGGCATTGGCGCTTTTCTGTGCTCTGAAATTGATTTCCAGCATTCAGGACAATCAGTCGCATTTTGTCCATCACCTCCGATGGACTGCAGAGAACACAATGGAACACTACAAATTTTTAGACCCAGAAGAGCTGTGTTAAAACTGCACTTAAGCCCTGTAAGTATAAAAGAGAAAAGTAGCTTACTGTCCCCTTTCCCTCTCTCGTTCTCAGCTTAAATTAATTACATTTATACAGTATTACTAAAAACTAATCTGGGGAACTATCCCTTTGAGTGCCTGCTGGGAAATATGGCTGACCATAAATTCTTATTCATTTTTTGTGTCAATCATGCTATTTCATAAAATGTTTTAGCAGATGAGATTCTTTTTGTGCAGGTACTCTGAAATCAGCAAAATCAACAGCGCACTCATCAATTTATCTTTGCAGTTGTACAAATGCTGATACCTTCTTCTCCAGGCAAGGAGATTAGTCAGGAACATTTTTAAACCCTTGTTCCATTCACAAAATTTTAACTTTTTACAAGAAGAGCTTTTAGAAACATACAGTCATATACCAGCTGGTGGAGCTCAGTAAATAGCAGGAAGATTTGTCCACAAACATTCCCTCAATTGGAAGACAGTTGTGACTCAGCCACCTTTATTAACCTTCTGCTTTAATTTCCACAAAAGCTGATGCCTTTGGGATATTGCTGCTTTTTTTTCTGCTGACAGAAAGCATTACAAATGCACTGAGTTTACTGTGGAGTTGCTACCACCTCAGCCTATTGAAGTTCTACAGAATAGGTTTCCTTGCCACAAATGCAAATGTATAACTTTATAGAGTGGCTGTAACAGACGTGGGTAGGCCCAGTTATCAACTGCTGAAATTGGTCAAAGCATTAACCCACGCCTATCATGAGACCAAATATCAATTATAAACCAGGCATGTATAGACTAAACCACCTAATTCTGATAAACAACCCACTGAGCTCCAGTGGAAATCTGCCCATTGAGTCCAGCAAGCCTTGAATGAAGCCTTGTCTGCAGAGGAACATTTAGTCACTGAAAAGGTACCCTGAGCATTTTGTTTGCAGCATGATCTGGGGAAAAAATACTGCAGGTAATGTAAAAGAGTGAAATATCACGTGTCATCTTTCAAATGCATTTGCAACAGAATTGAATATTCAACATGGACACCTGTTCAAAGACCCAGCTAAAAGATGTTTTAAACCCCCCAGAACCTCAAACTAAAACACATGTAGCATTTTCTTAATTTGTCACCATTTTTTTCTTGTTTTCTTGTTGTTTTCTTGGAGACAAAAGGGATACTTTCATACTTTCCTCAGCATTCTGAATGCTAAAACATACCTTAAAATTAAAATGGAAAATGTTAAACACTTAAATCAGAAACTGTGTTTTCAAAGAAAAATACAAAATGCCTCATGAGCAGCTATACTAAATAGGTTATTTAATTTGGGAACATGAATGTTTCTGTTAGAAATTATGATCAAACTTCTATATTTTCTAGAGTAATTGAAAGAAATAGTCTCCTCATACAATCAATAGAATTAAGAGTTGTCCAGGGTCCTAAGTACTGGAAGAAATTGTGAAAAGCATTATTCTAACACTTTTTCAGGTTGCAAAAGCAGTGACAGTGATGTGATCTAATCAAGCATTCAGTTGCCAACATATCTTCTTAAAAAGTTCTGTTTGGACTCTCTTTAGACCATTCCTGTGCTAGTAATTTTTCTGACTGTGAAACATGCATACTGTTTGAGCTTAAGTAAAAGCAAGCAGGAGGTTTTACCGGGCCACATCACTCTCACACAGGAAAAAACAAAGTGTAAGCTTTGTTCTAGGCATACAAGCAGTGCCACAGAAATAGTTGGAATTTAAGCACATACTTTATATTAAAAGCAAATGCTCAACTGTTTTGCTGGATCAAGAGCTGCAAGTCTTAGTGATGCCATGGTTTCTATGACAACTAAGTGTGATATTACATGAAGGATTATGATTTAAAGGAACACACATCTGGCCTTTTCCACTGACGTGGTCTTCGTTTATCCTGTACGTACCTTGTGTACAAATCTGCTCATCTTTGTGGAATCACTGAGCCCACGACCAGGAAGGGCAGGCCTCAGCAGACCAGGCAGAAAGTGTGTGAAGTGCACTCTTTTCCTGCAGATTTCAAGGAGAAAAAAATAAATTCAGACTTGGGGCTGTACTATCCTTTCAGGCACAGCTGCAGCCCAGGGGCTTGCTGATAGCTGAGGGATACGGCAGCAGCAATGCAAAAAATGAAGTGCCTGGCAGAAAGCAGCAGGTGCTGTGAACCCACACTCCGTCCCTTCAGAGCCCTCATAGCCCTGACATAGCTTCCTGCACCCACAGCCTGTCCTGGGGTTGGCTCCATATCCTGTTGAAGACTCCAGCTGTAGAATTGTTAACCAAACCCTGGTCTGAGCAGGTCACAGCCCCACAGTCTCCTTCCTCCATCCCAGCAGTGATCTCTGCTGGTTTGCTGCTCCTCTCAGCCCTGAACTCTGCAGAAACTCCACTCCCCGCCTGCTTTCTGATTAACTCATTCTCCATTTGGCTCAGTTGAGAACATGTTTGATCTCTTGGAGATATATTCCAGCTATCTCCATGGTCCTCAGTGATCTCTGCAAACAACCAGAAAGGTATTTTCATCCCTTGGGAGCAGGTGCCAAAAGTGATTCCATATGACTTAGTGCTAAAAGCTAGCCCAGACTAGCTAGTTTGGAACAGGGTAGGAAATACCTGAGAAAAAGGAAACTCTCTCTCTGTCCTTGGCATAAGAACAGCAGCCTGTTCTTTAACTGAGAGCGCCTAAACCCAGCCCTGCAGACCCCCAGCAGCCAGAAGGCTGCAGCATGTTCTCAGCTGCTCATGTGATGTTGCCCAATTCATCTCAGCAGTTCAGCCATTTTGGGTAGGAATATCTTCTTCTCTGTCTCACTCTCTCATTTTCAGAGAGCAGCCTGCCTCTGGGCTGCTGTGCATTCAGGACACACTTCAGCACATACCTGCTGCTTTTACAGGCAAATGAGAGCCAGTGTTGCAAATCTGTTCAATGGCCCTTTTAAGTACATGGCTGGCTTTGTAGCAAACAGCTCCCTTTAGATTAGGAAAAATGCTTTACCAGGGAGATTAGTGCCACTGCACTTGTGAAGTCATGATAGTCCCCACAAATAAAATCAGTGACTATAAATAGCCAGAACATCTTCCATCCTATGAGATTATGAGCTTCTTCCTTGCAAAACAGATGAGCTCATTGAGAGATAATTTTGTGATAGCCAGATAGCTTCAACATAAGATTGAGCCCATCATCATTAGTCCAATTAAAGCTCCTTTTTATACCAGTAAAATAATTGATGTGCTGATAAACTGCTTCAGTTCATTGTTACTGCAAATATCCACAGCTGCTCTGAACACATCCATGTAATCAATAAGGCCCACTAAAAGGCTTCTAAATGAGTTAACTCTTCCAGGAATCAGCCAGATTTCTGAGGGACGATCATGCTTTTTGTTCTGTGTTTCTTTTATTTACAGAGGCATTAAGTCCAATCACAAGCTGATCACACACACTCGAGCAGAGCATAATATGAATGTCGCATGCTATTACTGTAATAGAAGCTGAGCAAAGGAACCTGGCCTTGAGGCTACTTTTCCCATATTAAAAAAAATACCTATCCTAACCTGCATAATTCTGACAGAACTAGGTTAGGGAGTGACTGTCTGTGCACTTCCATTGGCAGAGTAGGACATACCGTAAGGGCAGCCAAAGACAGGGAGCTCTAACTCCAATTCAGCAGCAGCCAGAACAGCATCTCCCAGAATAGCCTCAGCAACGTGATCAAAAGGGCCCATTTCACCACCATGCCAAGCTGCAGGCCAACACTGAAGACAAACTGGGGGCTTCCTGCTCCTTGTTGGTGCCATTGCCCCCACTCCCTGTGCTGCAGGTGCAAATAGCTGTGCAGCTCCCAGGGCAGCAGCTCACGGAGCAGCTGAGAACAGAATTCTTGTGTAAAGGTGTGGCTGTAGGTACAGTCAACAGGTTCCTGCCCTGCTCTCTGGGATAGGTTAGAAGCATTGTCAGGAGCCACAGAAAATCTCTCTAAATGCCTAACTTCACTGCAAGTCCAGAAGAAACAGATCTCTTAGGTCAGCCTCTCCCTGCCCTGCTTCAGGGAAGGATTTTGAGGAAGACAAGCCTGCACACATTTATTAGGGGGCTTGGAGCTTTTGTTGTTGGCTCCAACTAAAAACCCCAACTAAAACTGCCAAAGTCTTCTAAAAGTTTTGTTAACCTTCTATGTGGCAAATGCTTGAACTTCAGACTTACTCATCCACAAAACTCTTTTTTGAATCACATACTTCTATTTCATGCACTTGCCACATTCTGAAGATAAAGGTTTTTTAGCAGCTGCAGATACCCATGCAGAAGCAATTACTTCTTCCTGATGCCTGCAGCATTCCATGACAACTTCCCAGTGTGAAATGCAACTGCCCAGTCTCCTCTCAAGGTTCACTGCAGGCAGCCTCATACCAAGCACAAACGCTGGGTGCTGCACATGCCCCAGAGGAGCTACAAAGAGGTGTTTTTTCACACTCAGAAGTAGTCATCACATGCATACAGCCCATTATGGGGGCTACGCAGTGACCTAAATAGAGCTTTTCAGCTGTTTGTTGCTATCTGCTGCTCATGTTGCCACTAGAAATGCAAAAAGGCAACTCTGCATTTCCCCTGCTGAAACACAAACCTTTAATGAGTTTATTTTGAGTTGTGTCTCAAAGACCAGGCAGAGATAGGTAGTAGGTTGCATAGCTTTAAATAACTTGTCAAAATCCTTTTAGGAAACAAAATAGCATACATTTTTTGAGGGGTTCCCATCTGTCTGAATTTCTAATTTGATTTTTGCAGCTCACACAGCTCAGATGGGATTTAGCTGAGAACACATAACCTGAAGCTGGGTTTCTGAAGTTTTCTTCATACCAGGATACCAAGATGGCACCTGCATAAGAAAATTCAGGCCCTGGGTCTCCTCTCTGCCTCCGTCAGATAAGGAAGGTCACCCAGCCCCAGACCGCAGTGCCCCCGGACAGGCTGCTCCTGAATGTGCCAGGTACAGCTGCAGGGGAGCAGCTGTGACAGGGATATAGCATTGAGCTTCCCAGACTGGCTCTGCCTCTTAGCCCTTCACCATTCCTGCTGGGCCTGGTACCATGTTTTGTTAGTCGGTTTGGTTTAAAATCCTTTTGGAGGTTGTTTACAACCTTTGGCTCATGAGAAGCATGAGGCCCACTTGGAAAGGGTGGTATGCCCAGAGGCAGTGAATTCTACATTGCTTCAGTTGTAGAACTCCACCTTAGCGTTCCCATCCAGGGAAGGGAGCCAAAGATAGCTGCTTCCTCCAAAGAAAGATCTTCTGGAGGCTGCATCACCCTCTGATGTTTTGAAATTTCCAGTGGACCACATCAGTCATGGCTAAGTGAGAAGCAGCACTTACACTCAACCTTTCATCAAGAAGTACAGCGTCATCTGTGTTGAGGATACCATCTTGTTTCAAAAATCCCACATCTGTCAGAATCCTTTAGGCTCCTATTACAGCATATAGAGACTAAAAATAATTGCTTGTTCCCTGTTGCTTCAGTTAGTTTGCTCTAGTGTGCCTGGCAGCATTCTGCAGTTTCACTGTTTCCCCAAGGCTGTCAGTCAGTTTTCCCTGTTGTTTGTGTGGGCTTTTCACTCACAACACAGAAGAGGAAAACACTGAAAAAAACCACCAGAAAATGTGATTATAATCCACTTAAAACAGCCAGCAGGGGGATGTGCAGGACCAAGAACTCCTCTGACTTTTTGAAAAAAGTGAACGTAGTTCAAATTTATTATGCCTAGTTAGCTGTAGAAAATACAGTCTCTTTCTATAACAAAAGAGCACAAGTCATCAGCCTATCACAGTCTCTGGCAGTTTCAAAATCAGCTGAAGAAACACAATTTCATCTCTACTGATTAAATTATATATGGCTACATTGGTTAAATGAGCATAAGAAGTCAGTGATCAAGTTCTGCCTAGTACTTACATTTTTAGAAACACAAGCTGGGTAACAAGTTACTCTTTTTAGGATGGAAAAAAAGTATGCAGCTATCAAGGCAGGAAAGCCAGAAAATTTGGATTTTTCCCCCTAGTAATCGATAATTAGCTCTATTATCTACCAATCTTTAGTTTTACTTCTGTTGGTTTAACCAGTTGTGGGCTTCAGTCCCCAAAGGTAGAATTTGCACCCCTCCAAGGAGGGGCACCTACTTTCAGCTTTTCTGTCCCAGCAGCTCAAGCTGCTCCTCTAGGCACCAGTCTGATCCAAGAGGCTGCATCTGAGAGCTGAGGCACAGGAAGCTCCATAGCCTTCAGTGTGAGCAATTACAGAGCAATTACCTCGTTAAACTCCTCGGTGCTAATATTTGTCACGTTTTACAGAAGAGTTGCCTTAAGAAAAACTATCCAGGACATATAGAGCTCCTGTCTATAGGGGCATGGAGCTCATAGCATTTTATGTGACTTTTATGCCTGTGAGCAGACTTGATGTTTAATACAAGCAGCTTTCTTCGCACACTTACTCAGGCAAGCGCCATCCACATCGTTCTTCATAAACTAGGGGAAAGCAGCAGGAACAAGAGAGAAAGAGCATGGTAATACCTCCACCAAAGAAGGACCTAATATCCTGTTGAATCACTTTTCTGTGTGCAGCAGGAACTCAGACCCACGCCTAGTCCGTGCCGAAGAGCTGACCAGAAGATGGCGAGAGAGGAACGCTTTCGGAAGCCCATCAGGAGCCGTGACCCGCTGCCCGCAGCCCCTCGGCAGCTCCCGCGGGGCCGGCGCTGGCCTTGCAAGCAGGGGAGGGGCCGGACCCATTCCACGGGAGACTGGGATGGAGAGCGATCGAGCTGGTTCATTAAAGGGATATTTTTACTCTCCAAATCCCGTTTGCTCTGGAAATCTGAAATTTTCTGAAAATATGTAAAACTTGAGTACAAAAAGGAAATAACGTCTGCACATCTTTTGGGCCAGAAGGGGAGAAAATAATTCTTAATATTCTTAAGACATCATGGCTGGTTCTCAGAAGGCTGTGCAGACACTACACTCCTTGGCAGGTATCTCCACATAGGAAGCCAGTGACAATCCTGGAGCATTCTTATGATATCACTGCAGCTACTATGGATCAGTATTCATCCAGAGGAGATCAAAACCCTGGCCATTCACAAAGATAAATCCTTATATGTTGCCATGGTTATTTTCTTCTCCTACCGAGCTGATGTGCAAGTTCAGAAAATACTGCTTGAATTAAACGGAACTATTAAGTTCAAGCAAAGAGTTCTATTTCTAGACAACTGTTCCTATTAATTTAAGTCACACTAATTTTACTATTCAACATCTTGGGAAAACCACATGGTATTTCCAGTATGGCATTAAAGGTTTCTGATAATTTTACTCTACTTGAGAATCTACAACATACCTTTTATTCTGAAAAAGCACCTAGAAATCTATTCTTCTGAGGGTCATAATGCCTTCACCTGTTTAGCAGTATCTGCTTTGGCTCAGACTGAAGGTGACCAGGGAGTTAATTCTGTATGATAGCCAGACAGAGTTGTGATGGAGATTTACCATCTGAGTGCAGCACAGGATGGTTTGGTGTACAGTTTTCAGTGCAGATCCATTGACAGTGGTTACAATTTAGTGTAAAAGGAAAATATACTCACATTAATGTTCCAAAGGTAGTCTATTCCATTTTATTAAACTGCCAGATTTTCACAGGGGAAAAACTCAGTTTGGAGAAGCAGTGTTGCTCAATATCTATCCATGACTTCTTTCCCTTTTTAATATTCCATCAGTTTCATTTTTCCCAATCCATTTTCAACTAGGAATACTGGAAACTGTTCAAATCTGTCCTGATCAACCCTATGTTCCTATCTTGTATATGCTAATGTCTTAAATGTTCAAAATAAGAAGGACTTTATAGGAATAATCCACTGTATCTATTAAACTGGAATCTTCAATATCACCAATTTCAGTTACTCACCCAGCTTTCAGTGGCTTTGTGCTCCATCTGGGCACTTTATCATCCACAGAGATCCAAATGGCCTCAGTGTCAGTCCCAGGCCGTTGCACTCACTTTCACTCAGTTATGCACATGAACTCTGCGGGCCACACAGGTGAGAAGGTCCCCAGCTCCATGCAGGAACAAGTCCAACAGCCCTGGAAGCTCCCTGCTTTGCACGGCTGCATTGGATCATTCTTAACCCATCTGGCACTTTGGGATGATGCTTCCTGATCGCAGGTCCTGCAAAGTCTTGCTCTAACTAACTTTGCCAGGGTAGCTTTGGGTCTCTTGGAAAGCAGGCAGAGTCACTCATCTTCAGAGATTATATGAGAAGTAAGACAGTGTTACAGACTGTGGTTTCCTCTGTACATCCGATGTTCACTTTGGTACCTGGGATCCATCTGGCACCCTCAGAACGGAGCCAACTGCTTGGCAGACTGCTACAAAGCTCTTCACTTTTGTTTGATATTAACCTTTTGCATTACTGATTTAGCTGCTGATTGACTATGGTTTCTTTTGCAGAACATGGTAAGAAATATTTGGAAAACACCCTATCAGTGACATAACTACATACCATTTAAGTGGGTTTTGTCAGTACTACCTTCCATACACAGTCTGCAAATATCCCCAGCTTCCTCCACAGGGAAACTCTTGTAAGATGCATCTGTTTGTAGAAACGGGGCCCCTAAATGACAGAGATGGACATAGGAGACTCACGCTAAAGACTTTTCAGTCACACACTATCAAACAGTTAAAAAAAACCTCTCTGAACACACAAGTTAGGTAACCAGTGGGAGAGAAAAAAGCACATGATCAGCTTTTGAGCTGAAGAGAAGGAACAAAGACCAAGAGGAAAGACTGAAAATAGCCTCCAAGTAGGTTCTCTGGGGAAGTTCAAAACTCCATCCATATCAGCAGGCACCTAAACACGTTTAAAACAAGCTCAGTCTTTCAGCAGTTCACCTCAATCAACCTGTGGTTCCTCTTGGCTAGTGCTTAGTCATTGGGTTTTGCACATACACAACCCCTCCCATGGCTCTAATGTTGCTGCTCTGTGGTTAACAATAACACAGCCACCAGCCATCCCGTGCCATCCTCTCCTGCCACTCTCCCCAGTAAACCTTGGAAGTGCTTTAAGGCAGGAGTGGGAGACAATCCTGCACTGCCTCAGCTGTGGTGTTTTTATTGTCTGCAGAGCACAGGCAGCAGGGACAGGGTTTCGTGGGGTGCAAGGCTCACTAAAGCAGGTGACACTCCTCAGGGACACATCTGGCTGTGGCTCCCCCAGCTTCTGCCCTCTGACAGCCCCTCTCCTCTAAGTCATACAGAGAAACAGTTGGCTGGGAGGCAGCTATGAGTATGTGCCCAGAGGAGCAAACACTGAGGCATGCTGAATAGCACCTGCTCATAAAAAGTTCAGAAAAACAGAAGTACAGATGCACCCTGCAGCAGAGAAAATATAATGAGAACTGATACGACATACTGATGCTGCAATGAAAATTCCCTAGTATAGCTGATAATCTCTTCAGCTTATTTGAGTGTTAAAGTCTTCAATTTCCTAATAAACAGAAGATGATTTCAACTCCACCTATTCCCTGTACAGCACCTCGTTGCCACAAGAGTGCATCCTTGCAGCTTGCACCAGGCACATCCCCTCTTTCTGCATCATCAAGGTACCTTAAATCCTGAGTTGCCTTGTACCAGCTGCCCTTAGCACAGCCTCTGATAAGCAGCTGTTTGCAAATGCTTAGTTTGATATTAGATCTGGTTTATAGCATAGTAGATCAATGGGATGGTAAGAAAATGCCTTGTAACCAGATTTAAGACAGGTATTGTATATTGGCACACTAACAAAACACTGCTAGGAAAACAGTATCTAAAGCAATATTGCAGTTCTCTCTGGCCAACTTTCTTACATTTCCTTGCCATACTATCCTTTTCCCTAACGTGCTAACAACAAAGGAATAACTACCCTAGTAATTTAACTCACAATTCTTTACCAGGTACTGGCTATGTCTTTGTCAGCATTGCAAAGAAGTGTTTTTGTAAATGAAACTTCTCAGCAGATGATCTCCAGGCATGTCTCTAGGGGTAGGAACCAAGGTGAATAGAAATAACACAGTATCCAAACTGTATGCTTGATATTACACAAAGTCTCATACAGCCAAGACCATGAAGCTTGTATGTAAACCAGGCAAAGGGAAAGATGATGAAAACAGAAGTCTCCTCAGGCTTCCCCTTCTAAAAAATGTTGTTCCATCTTTTTGTGGATTTTGACTTTCCCAGCTGGGCTTGTTCACTCCTGTGCTTGCCCTGCACAGCTGGGTACAGAGTTAGAAACCTAAAGAGAATGTTGATCATTTACTGCTTTGGTCAAAGGACATTCTTGCTGAGACCCTAAGAATTAGCAGGAGTGGCATGGCTGATCCCCAAACAGGCTATTTCATTGCTACAGACATCTTTCTGGAACTTTACAGCTGTCTTCCCAGAAACCACTCCCTCTAGGAATGATCTTGTACTTTACAGAAGTAGCTGTATCACTTCTGGTATTCCCACAACCTCTCAGTGACAACTGCCCTTGAAAAAAGCCACTATAAATCCCTAGCAATCCCATTTCAGACATAAAGGCTCTACAGATTATACACTTATTCCTGATAATTTTTCCTGGGCTGATAAACAGTTGCATTGTTTTGATTTACAGCCACACTGCACTGTGAGACTCTTTGTAAGGTCTCCCTACCTGGTACTTTGGGAGACTGACTGGTCTAGAAGCTGTGCCAAAGCGCTGGGGACCCAGACAGCCGGATCACTGCCCCAGCCTTGGCACACGCCCTGCACGTGGGACCTCACAACTGCCACATGAGGTCAAGCAAGTCACAGAGCCTGCTGGTGCCTCCCTTTCATTTCCACCTGTCATCTGTCTCATCTCTTTAGACTGCGAGCTCTGCAGAACAAGGGTTTCTTCTTACAATAAACACATTCAAGATCACAGGCGTGGTTTCTAGACACAACTGCAGCACAATGGGAAGCACAAAAGCAGAGCTGAGCTATTGTTTGAGACTGTCCACAGCATGAGGCTGGTGAGGCCCAAGAAGTGCTGTCAGAAGGATGTGTCAAGGGCAGAATTCATGACGAATAAGATTGCTCATCTGAATGTCTAAAAGCCAATGAGTGTGCACATTACAGTCATTAAATTCACTTAAGAGGCAGACAACTAATGTGATACACACAGTTCTGGATGAAGAATAGACAGCGTAGTCACTGACATGATCTAACTGACAAATATTGGAGGCTGTTCTAAGTTTCTCAATGACCTAAAAGGGTTTTTGTTTTCAACTTCTTAAAAAGGAAGGAAGAATTTTTTTTTTTGCAGAAGAAAGGAGGATTAAACAGGGAGATCAATGCCCTTGGTTAAACAGATACATGTCAGAGAAAAATACTTACAGTGATAAATGGTGGTTATAAATATGGAACAGTCTTGGATGTAAAAAGAGGGGCAGGATATTGGTGTGAAGTGATGGCACTCCTACTAGCAAGAAGACATAGTTTCTGGATAAAAAAGCAAAATAGGGCAACAGAGAACACGACTTTAAAAAAACACTACAAAACCCCCAAATCTCTCATAGGTTGAAGAGGCCACTACTAGAAAATATGAACAAGGATCTGATCCCAAACAGATGTATGTCCCAAATCTTACCCGAGCAGCTGATTAGTAACAGCCCCGGGCAGGCAGGGACTTGCCACCAGAAAAGGAAGTTAGACCTGAAGATAAGGCTGGCCCTGGGCTGGAGAAGACAGTAGGGCAGCAGGCCTTAGGCTGGCTAGGATAGGCCAAGGTACAGTAGGTTTATTGAATTTTTGAACTGCACATCTCAGTTCAAAAACTCTGAAACTGTGACTTATTACTCATCAGTTGATAGGTTCTCCATCAGCCAAAACCGCCAGTGGAGGATAAGGAGGTACTCTAAGTTTAGAGTAGTCTGATTAGCAAAAGGAGCATTCCCTGCATCTCAGCAATGAAGAATCAGCTGCTACAGCTGTACCTGCCAGTTACTGGGTTTGGACTTTTAGGAATCAGGAATTATTATTCTTTACTTTTATCTCACATTACTAACAAATCAGTTAATCCAGAACAACTTCTGGTTGTATGCCTGAATGAGCACTCTCAAATGGAAAGTTTGTAACACTGAAGTTGATCCCTTTGTTTTAAAGAAAACTTCCCTCCTACAAGTAAATGTGAAGTAGCACAGTTATGTTCTCCCAGCATACCACCAGGCACTGCTTGCCATTTCTTTTCAAGAATTTCAGGCAACAGGTCAGATCCCGCTTTCAGGCATGTGGGATTATCTGGGGATCAAATTCATCACAGGTGAAAACATAGCTATGACAACCAGGTCAATGGGTGTACTCATATCTGTCTTTGGAAGTCCAAACATAGGTAAAATTGTTTGCAAAATACAGCCTTAGCTTTCCTATACTTCTAATAAGCTGAAGTATAGTCTGCTAAGCTATTTTCCATGATTTACAGTGGGATTTCTATGATTTACCAGTGGAAGAAAATATCATCCAAACAGAGGGACAGGTTTCATTTTTGTACCCTCTTCTTGGCTCCAAAGACATCTGAGAGAAAAAGCAAATTCCACTCATTTTCTGCAATATTGCTCATTTGTGAGCAAAGACAGGCACCCAGCAACAGGCAGGCCAAGGACGTTGGTGCATGAAAGAGGGACCACTGTGACCTGTTCTTTGGTCTGGGCATCCTGCAACACCATTCTGTTACTACAACAAAATTTGGTTTTATAGCCACTGCTAAGAAGTTCTGGGCTGCTCCTAACCCTGCACAGTGGAACTGGCACAAACTTTGACAATGACATTACCTGTGGAAACGTCAGCTGGAAATGGCTCCCGGTTTTCTACATGTAAGAGCTGGGGAAGGAAGCTGAAGACCTCACGTTTGACTGTTCTGGGCCTGGTCAAATGGACAAATGATGGGACACAGTATCAGACACAGACCAGGTGCCACTGGTGCCACTACCAATGCACAGGTGGCAGCTGGTATCTGGGTCAGTGATTCTGGGCTTTCCCTTGGCAGAATGGCTCTGTCCCAGAACTTTGCTGGGCTTTTGTGTGCAGGGAAGGCTTCGGTGCCTGTTGGCAGAAGCTCTGAGACAGGTCTGGAGAGCTTCACGTCAGCTGCCACCTTCCTGCTTCCCTGGTTTTAGGAAAGCCAAGGAAAACAATAATTCGTGGGTCAAGATCCTCCATTGCCAAACAATACAGAAGGACAGAATTCATTCTCCTTCTTCAGGCTACCTCTGTCAGTAATTGCTGCTGGTATCTTTTATATCCAGGTGGATAAAGGAATGACCTAGCAGCAGTAAGGGCTCAGAGCTGTTTTTTCCTTGCAATCCAGGTTTAAGAGGCCCAGTCCTCCTCCAACCCCTGCAGCAGGTGCTTAAAACAGACAGCGAGTGATGAGTCATCCCACTAAGAGCAGAAGAATTGCATTCATTATTTATCAGTCCCTGGGGCCCCTGTGCTGCTTGGAGATGGCCTCCATCCCCTATCAATCATTTAACACGTTCCAGTTCAGTGCAGTTAATACAGCTCAGAGCACGGATCTTGTCCGGAAGAATCTCTCACTTACTGCTCTTTTTGTGCAATCTCCTCCCCAGTCTCATGTTCCTTCACCAGCCTTATAACATCTTGGCAATGGTTCAGCTCTTTTTCACTTTAAAAATTCATCTGGTGTCATGAAAACTGCCGAACTGCCAACACTCAAAACTGCAGCCTGATGTTCTCCCACACAGCAGGCACTGCAGGTACAGGCAGACTGTGTTGTGTGGCACTGACCTGATAATGCATCTCAGCCCTTTTTATGAGGTGCAGTCTTGGGAGGCCAATTAGTTGCATTTACAAACAAATTCATTTTTCACCTTCCAGCTGAGAATATGCAAGGTCCAGCCATACAGAATTGGACTAAATATCCCTCTGGCCCCAGTATCCTGGATCTCCTGGTGTCCAAGCTAGATGCTCAGGGAAAAAGGCAAGAAAGAAAGTACCAGCCCCAAATACCCTTCTACAGACTGCAGCTCAGAGACTTCCTGGGTTTGAGGTATTGAGTGGTGCCTAGAGAGTATGAATATCTCCTCCACAAACTTGTTCACGGAAGTCTTTGGCATCTGCAATCCTACAGCAATAATCCCTGTATTATCTACCTGTTGCAATAACCCTCATATTCTTTTCCCTGTTGCGAACCTCCCACATGAGGTTCACATGACCAGAGAAGATACTGATAATTGTTGCCTCATCTGCCAATGACCTACCCCAAGATACAAAACAAAATACAGCATATCTCTGGAACTCTGCTTTACCCGGGTCAGAACAGGAGTTAAAGTAAGCAGGCTTTTCTAGGGCATCTCTGGATGAAGAGGTCTGTAATGTGCATTTTTGCTATGAGGTGAACGCTGGTTATAGCCTAACAGAAAGGCAACAAGGTCAAACCACCAGGTCATTAAATGGTAGCTTTTGCAATGCAGCTAATCCGGAGCAAATACAAAACACACTCTTAGAAGTAGGCCTGGAGCTCCTTTCTGATCCTCCCTATCGATCCAAGGGTAACTGCTAATGCAACAGTACTCCTACACCACCATCCTCCCTCAGGGAAACAGCTAAAAACCCTCTTGTGTCCCCATTCAGCATTTCTGGAGGGAAGGTGTACACTGAATATTTGCAGTGACAACTTAGGAAGCAGTGCAAGTTGGAAAGGATTTAGAAACATTCAAAATTAAAGACATCTGGAGAAAAATGCCTATTACATGTTTGCCAAACACAAACAAGGTTTCCTGGGAAGTGTTTTGAGTTTTCATTGCAAACCACAGCTGCTTAATGCAAAATTGTAAATACGAAATTTCAGAGTGTTTCCCCTCTCCATTTTTTACAGAAATATGACTGCATTAATAGAAAGACTGTTTCTTTAAGTTTACTAAATCTTTGGTAAAACTAATCTTTGCTAAACCAACTCAACCAATCCTTCTTAAAAACCTTTAACAAACGGAAATGCCAACAGGCGATGAGAGAGAAATAAAAATGAAATTTTTGCCATTTAGAAGACTCGGTGAATTAAAAAGAAGATAGAAAATTAATTACGGAAGTGAGAAAGGAACTGAAAGAACTTTTAAAGGTGGAATCCTATAGGAAACCCAGTGTCATCCACGGGGTTTGAAAGGGACAGCTCTGCACCTGAGCACCTTGGCATTGATTTATGTGAACAAGGAAAGTAGCTGTTGATCCTTCTCCTGGTGCAATTCCAAACTGCTTAAGTTCACTGAAAATTTTATTGTTTGGGTCTTACCCAGGCAGAGCAGAGCAAACTGACAGTGAGGGTATTTATTCTTCAGGGCTTTGGACAAAGCCAAAGTGCTTTAGTCTGCGTGAGGACCAGGGAATACATATTTTGTAGATTATGACTTCGGAAGAGTTCTCTCCAAAAAAGACAAACATGGATTACTCCCATGGAATATTCAGTATTTCACAACCACAGCTACTTCCTTAACTCATTTGTACAACAAAACACAGCAATGTACTTCAGACAATACCACGGATTGGTGTTTGCCTGGACCAAGTCCATTAACTCCAGTTTAAGCACTAGCAAGTGTTACTAATTCTGCCCATTTTCTATCCAAATATTTCAAAGAATTCTTGGGATGCAGGTCTGTATGTTCTGGAATACATTATGAAAAGAGTCTTTGGCAATATTTCTCCACACTACCAATCGTGACAGGAACTTTCAGTTGTCTCCCAGACTTTTTCACAACTTATTTATGTGCAGCTATTCTTAAGTCAATGCATTCCTCATGATTACACAGGAGACAGACTGGCAAATATCCTGTATGAAGTAATCAGTTGCAGTAACCATGCCCATAATGGAACATGACAGCTCTTCACTCAGCGACTTTGCAAAAGAAGCTCTGCTATTTAGAACTGTTATTTTTATTTTTATTTTGAGCTTACACAGTGAGAGATTAAGCCTGAATTGTCCTCAGGCTAAATGAGTGCAAAGTCTGTGTGCAGTTGGAGTATATGAAGCCTTGCGTGGCTGTTTTCCTCTGGGTGAACTGGGAATGACACCTACCTAGACAATGGAATCCAGCTTGAGCAAGGTAAAATCTCTCATGATTTTACCCAACTTTAATTTATAAACATTCAGAGTATTGAATCAAAGAGTCAGGGGATAGTTTGGGTTGTAAAAGACCTTATAGGTCATCTAGATCCAACATCCTGCCATGGGCAAGGACACCTTTCACTAGACCAGGTTGCTCCAAGCCTCATCCAAGCTGGCCTGGAACATATCAGGGATGGGGCATATACTGTTTTTTTTATTTAAACCATGAACATGAAAAGCTTTATTGTCTTTGATCCAAAAAATTACCTCCTTGCTCCACGTGCAAAAATTTCAATTACTACCCTATGCTGTAGAAAATAGTAATGTATTTATATTTTGCATGACAAAAGGTGGGGGGAGATTAAACAGAATGAGCAAGAGCAAAATATTAAAGTAATCAAAAGAGAGAAATGAATCTCATTGCATCAAATACTTGTGATAAAATTACAATATGAATGCAAAAAGAAAACACCCCGCCACATAAGGCTCAGATTGAGCTGCATCTGCAATGTGGTGAATGAGCATCATGTCAAATCCAGCAAGATTCACACTGCCCTCTCATTCCACATCATTTCTTCAGGGAACAGCAGTGACAATACTCCTCATCTTTATGCTTATTCACAGCTCTTTACATGCACCTGCCCTCTCTCCCAGGACTGCCACAAACCAGCACACTGTTAATTTTTACAGCTGGAAGAGCACATAGAAGTTTCTGAGCTGGGTGCAGCAGCCTCCCTTGCTGCTGGGCCAGTGTTGCTTTCGTGGACACGTTGATCCTGCAGGCCATGGTGCAGGGCAGGTTTCCCAGCTCACTTCCCCCAGCAGCGCAGAACCTGATACAAGCTGCCAAGTACCTCAGGAGCTCTGTGCTGCCAGACCACTGTCCTACCACAACCCACAGGAGAGAACTGAAAGCCAGCCTTGGGATGAGCCTATAGGATTGGACTCTTTTGGTATCCAGGACACACTATCCCCATATCTGGGAGAGAACGGAACTGGACCGGGGGGCTTTGGCTGTACCCACACTGAAACTTTCCTTCTCAGTGGTTTCTCCTGCCTCTTTGATTCCTCAGAAGCTGCTCCCAAAAACTGTCCCATTCAGTGCTGTTTCTCCTGGCTGCTCACTTTGTCTCTTACCGTTCAACATTTAACTGTGGCTCCCCTCAGGGGAGCCCCCTCTCTCTCCCTGTCTTGTTCAGGCACGTCCATGCCCTGCTGCAGGCCCGTGGAACAGGCTGCAGAGCAGGCTGCAGTATAAACACAGCTGCATCTGCAATCTCCAAGGCATCTAATGCACAGACACTCACTCAGCTTCTCTAGCACTGTGCAAGAAGTGAACTCAGCAAACTTTTTAAAATAGCATTCCATGTTTTGATACCTTACTTGAGTCTATCATTCCATCAGCATGGGAGTATTTGCTTGACTGACAGCTGACTGAAATTCATGCAGCTCCATTTTTAGGCTGCAGGAGTGTTAAGAAAAGCATGAATACTAATACTTTATAGAATTTGAGTGCATGAACCAACACACTTTTATGACTCATCTGCGACACTATTTAAGCATTCTAAAGAGTGAGAAGTTGAACAATGCACAGATGGTCTACTTCACATCGAAAGAAACTCATATTTTCATACTTCCTGACAGTAGTTTGAATTCAGTGAAGCATTGTAATAGATAAGCTGGAACTGCTGACATTTGCAAGCAGTTAAATGGCTCAGTATCGAGTGCTGCAGGCATAAATTCCAGCTGACAAAACAGTTTCTCTCAAGTTTATTAGGAGGTTAATACAGGATGGATTGTGATGATATTGGTTTTCAGGTTGAGCCCTTTGTAGAAAGGTCAAGCCAAAGGACAAATATACTATAGACCCCAGCATTGCCAGAGCCACTGCAATTTAGCAGCAATTGTAATTACAATTGTTGCATCTACAAGTGGAAGTAGAGGTCACAGGTAAAACAGCCTTTCCTGAGTTCTTGCTGAGCATATATTTGTTCTCTCCTAAGTCAGGCTTAAAACAAGCACAGAATGCATCCAGAAAAGCACAGTGCACAGGTGGATGTGGTTTGAATTTTTGGTGTTTTTTTCATTTGTTTGCTTGCTTGTTTTTTTAATAAAATGCACCTCAGAAATATTTGCTACAGGTATTATTTAAGCCTCTACCTATCTAAAGGATTGAGGAGAATGTCCTGAGTTCTTGCTGAGCATGCTATATTTTCATGCCTGAAAATTAAATTTGAATTATTGCTTGCTTTCACATCATTTCTGTCTTGTGCCTGAGAAATTTCCTGACAAATTTTGACCAAACCGACATGTTTCTAGTCAGGTGCAGCTGTAGTATTTTGCAATGAGAAAGTTTTCTTCAAAACATTCCCAGTCAGCTCTCCTTTTAATACAATTTGCTCATTTAATGATCAAGCTTTTCTGGTAACTCTAGAAACAAAGACATTGAAAGGCTCTGCCTCACTCATACTGTGTTACTGCTTTTCTTCCTACCTGCAGCACAGTTCTGTAGCTCTGTCCAGAGAGTGGTTCTAGAACTTGAAGAGCTGCCAGCCTGAGGGATGTGCATTTAAGGAGCAAAGTTTAGGATATTTACTAGCCAGGTTTCAGCACCCCTCAGGCAATGGGCCAATATCACTGGAGACAGAAGGAAGTACTAGCAACTCTCTTAAAAGTTTTAAGCCCCCAATAAATAGAAAGATGTGAGCCAAGATAAAAGTATCACCTCTGTAGTCCCTGGCATGGGGAAAAGCAGAAGAAACAAATCTGGAAATCCTTGTAACTGTGGGAAAGACAAATGACGCTGGAACTAAAGAAAGAACAATTTCTTTCCCACCTGAATAGCCTTGCAAAGACAGAGAGCATCAGCAACTGCTGTTCTCAGCCACTGGGAGCCAAAGCTGTTAAACAGAAGCAGAAAAGAGGGAAAAACCCCCAAACTTTACAGCAGTTAGCACTGGACTTCCAAGGAGAATGAATGTACAACTTTCACACAGAAATGGCTACAGGGAACTTCTGTTGAAATTTATGGTCAAGAATCACTTAATGCGATTTTAACACATTGAAGTCACACGATTCTTTAATCACATTAAGTGTGATATGAGTGAGAGTTCCTTACAGAAATGATGAATTACAGGAAGCATAAACTAGACTAGAGGATTACCTACCTCACAGTATACAGGAGTAGCTGGCCCCTACATATGCCAGAAAAACATCATCTTTAGCTACACATACGACAGGCACATCCAGCATAGATATTCTAAACCCCCGTATGCTACCGCACTTGCACAAGTCATTCCCAGTGGTCTCGAACCACTGTTATTTTTCTAACGACTCTGTCTCTACTTGCCTCCAAGCCATCAGCCTTGTACTTGCCCTAAAAAAAACCCTGTTTGGGGCCAAATGTGGATGATTGGTCAGTATCAGATATAGACCTTCCCCATGGGAAAATGTCTTTCATCAAATTTTAATGCTTGCTTCCAACCCTGCAGCTTCAGCCACAAAGCACAGACAATAAAATGAATCTCCATCATCACTAAGTGTACAATTTTGAAAGTTCAAGAGTGCCCGTAATTCCATTTGGATTTCCATTTAGGATGAGACCACTGTTCCACAAATTACACTGCCTATTAAATACACAGCTTTTGTAAATTGACACTAAATCTCGTTTCCTAGTACTGTCTCAGTGATCTCATGTTGTAAGTACAAGTACACAGACAGAGAAAAACAGGGAAGGAACTTTTCAAAACCCTCTTGATGATTCCATTATGCTGCTCCTTCTACAAAAAATATTATAAATTCAAGAAACAGACAATTTGCATCCTGGATGTCTATTAGCAAAGTCATTACAATCCCATTATTATATAAGATTACAATGTAAAAGCAGCTTTAGCGCAATGCAGCAGAGACGCACTAATGATCTTTCAGAATGAAATTATAACAAGCTTCCTCTGAAGATGAACTCACAAAGAAAATTGGACAGTTTTAACTCACCTTCCACAGCTTTTCAAAGTAATATAAAGAAATAAAGACTGTTATTTAAATAAATACTGTATTATAGACAATAAAGCCCAGCAACATGCGAGCCAAGTACTTTTGCATTTGATTGTTTTCGGCCTGCCCAAGTGTTACCATTTCAGTGTCTCTTCTGCAGCAGATGACGACATCTGAGCACATCAGATCTCATTTGTGTGAGGGGAACATATGGCTGGACATGAACTACCTGAGTCCTGACACTCCAATCCACATAGACGGGAGAGCAGCACAGAAATACTGGAAAGCCCCAGCGAGCAGAGCTGGTGCTTGGCAACGCAAAGCACCCATGTGAAAGGATGCTCTGCAAGACAACATTTACAATTGCTCATGGATCACCTAAATGTTTAGACCCCAGTTCAACATAACTTCTACACAGATGTTTTGTTCTAAGCGTGCATCCAAATTTCAGTACGTTTCCAAAAGTGGGTGGACATTTGTACCGGGTCCTAACACAGGTGGAATAAATGCTATATTTACATATTACTTCAGTCTGAGTAAGCAAATAATGTCTGGGTGATTTAACCAAGGAAAGACTCTTATTGATGTAATGTATTTCTTAGCCCTTTTAAAATAAGCCAATCAATAGTCCTTCCATTTCCTCTCTGTCCCACTAAACTGCAGTAGCAAGATTTTTTTTCCCCCCAGTATTCATCCTAGTTTTCCATTAGCTTAACATTCATCCTCTGACTAATCCTCGAAACAATCTACTCTTCTCTTCAGTGGCAGGATCCTCTAAAGTGATTACATGATAAAGCACACTCTATATCTGTTGTTTATATACATTTTTTTTAAAGATAAACCCATGCTAAAGCCTAGATACCTCCACAGCTGAGGGAAAGGTTAGATGGACAGAGCTCAAAACAAACCTAATTCTTGTACTTCTTTTTCGTCTCAGACCAGCTTCCAGTGTATCAGGACCCTCCACTGGCCCAAAATAGAGCAGACAGCTGTTATTTGAAATGCTATAAAGGAGCGGAGGTGCTAACACAAAGCAGTGCCTGTAAAAGCTTCACTGATTACAGAGAGAGAAGATTTGTGTGAAATGATAAATGCCCAGATAACAATCTTCCATCCAGCCACAAAATGTAGCTTATGCCTTGATGCAGCACTATCAGTAAAGATAAAGAACATCAGCAAAGGTCTGAAAGGACAGCATCGTGAATGTTGCTAAGAAAATATTTTGGGCATTTTCAGATAAAACATCTGCAGCAGGTGTATAAATAGAAAACACAATTGAAGCTTGAATGATTATTCCAGAACTAAGGTTTGCTCTTCCAAACTTTTTCTGGGAGAAGTTGCTATATGAATACAGTATATATGCTAAGACATAACCCAAGAAGGTACGCAAAAATAAATAATGCACTCTGTGGTTCACAAGGTTACTCAAGCACAGTCCTTGTCACAAATCCTGCAAGTCATCACATTCAGTGCTCTCTTCTAGACATCCCAGATAACTTCAGACACCAGCTCTGAGCTTTCTGGCTAGTCACTGTTTCATTAAAAAAAAGAAAAAATGTTGACTTTAAAGTTTCAAATTGCAAATCATGTCCCAGCTGAATATTTTACTGAGAAGGTCAGCTGGAATGCTCAAACCCAGGCCCAAATCATCATGAACAAGATCCAAAAATCACAAATGCGTCCCATTCACCTGCCAACAGTTTCAGCTGGCACTGCACATCTTGGTCACAATACAAAAATCTGTGGTATGGGAAGTGCTGACAGTGCAGCACGGCCAAAATAATAGCATCTATCAGTATCACAGGTCTAGCAATCCGCAGAGTAAGTGCTACGTCTGTTCAAAACCTCATGCTCAATCTCAGATCCCACTCATTAGAACCCAGGCTGGAAGAAGATTAGGAAAAGTATTTGTCACTACAGAAATGCCTCCAGATAATTTGGAGCTACAAGGAGCATCATGGATGTGTCATAATTTCCTATAAAGCATCCTGTACTCAAGAACACTGCCCAGATTAGACTGTGCTACAGTTGCTGTATCCTTGTGTTCTGCTCAGCTTTAAGGTCCCAGGCCTGCACGATTTACTCCCATATTTTTCCTTATCTCTGTGCTCAGTCCAGGCAAGTTCAGATGCAAGTTCAGATGCTTGCATCTAAACCCTGGAACACACAGAAATCTTTGCAGGACCAAGAGAGGACAAGTTAATGTACTGATATTGGTAGCCCATGTTTCTTTTAAACTGATCCTGGCCCAAAGATACAGAAAAGTGGAAGAGGTTTCAATAATGTTTTCAGTGTCACACATCTGTCACTGTTCAGTGCATGAGAAAAAGTCATGCTGGGAATCCATGGAGATTGAGACACATATGGTTTGGCAGCACCATCATAAATTCCCGTTACCACATTAAACTAATTGACTTTGAACAAGGAAAAATAATTAGGAGACAGAGAATTCTCATGGTAGAAAAACACATAGCATTAATGAGCATTGCTACTTATTGCTCATATTCCTGCCTGTCTATTTTTGACACACAAGTGCTCTATTGCACACTAACTGGAACTGCTACATAAAAAAGTAAGAATGAAAAACCACTTTCTCTAACTTCTATCAGATTATTCAGAATAGAAGTAGAGAAGGTGACAGCAACACAGATCAGACAAAGAAGATGACAGCAATACAGATCAGAAAAGAATAGGAAATTGCAGGATATGATGAGGAGTAAAACAGAGGCAAAGTAATTTACCAGTTAAGGAGGCCTAGGTTATGGCAGGTGCCTCTGGATGTTTCAGAGATTGTGCAAAACAGAGAAGCAAAACCTAGACTCAGGACCAAGCCTGCATATGAGAGAGAAGTGCAGTGTCTCTACGCGCCTGCTGACAGGGCAGGTACAGAAAGCAGCAGATAAGCATCTTTACAGTCTGAAGGGGTTCTGGTCATGTTGTCCTGTTCTCAGAATCCTGGAGCAAACCTGATGACCTTACTGAGCTACTTCGGTGCCACTGAGCCCTCTCCCCTCAGGTGACGGTGGTCAGGAACAGCTTCAGTGAAATCAGTGGAAACACCGCCCTACGGCAGGGTGGTGAGTTCAGAGCAGATCAAATGTATGGTCAGGAATGGAATCTTTGGAGGGAAGTATCACAGAAGCCTGGTCCAAGTCAAAGAGAAACTGCAGCCTGCACTTCAGGCACCACATGGCACTCAGCTCCTGCCTGGGAACACATGCACAGGCAGTCAGAGAAGCTGAGAACGAGAACCACTCCCCTAATCCACTGGCAGAGGCCTTTCCCAGGTAAAGCAGAGCTGGCAGTGTCCCCTTCCCTCACTGCCAGCACAGCCCCAGGGCTCTACACCACAGCTTAGTTAATACACTGAAGGTCTCCCAGAAAACTCCTCTCCCCCATACAGGACTCCCTGCTCTTGGTTTAATGGGTCTTAAAAAAACCTGACCCTATTCTTAATCCACATAAGGCACAATTTAAGTGCTTTGAAGCCTCCCAATTTGGTGTGAGAAAAGGAGGGAAAGCGGGACAAGGAGGAAAGAGTTGTAGGAGTCACCGGGGCCACGGAGAAGTTTATCAGGACACATTCAGCTGATGTGGCCACAGATTACCCATCCAGAAATGCTGCTAGTGCTATTTTCCCTGATGGTTATGGTCAGAGGGAGGTTTTGATACAACAGAACAAGAGACACTGTGGAAGAAAGAGATTACATAGACCATTCCTACCCTGTGTGCACAGGGAGGCCAACAGTAACATTTTTCTTGACTTTGGTAGAAGTGAGATTATCAGTCACACTGCAATTCAGATAAAGGAAAAGTGGGGGATCAGGTGGGAGGGAGAACGTGCACACATTAAAAAATTTCCACTCAAGCGCAAGACTGAACCGTGTCCTTTTTGCTACCCAGTACAGAGCTTATGGAGTAAAACAGGAAAGATCAGATTAGATGAAACTGATAGACTAATAAAATATGTAATAATTACTAGAATTAACAAAAGTACTTTCCTAGCTGGGCAGGCAAAAATGGAATTTGGGATTTTCTTTGTGTAACTGAATGAAATTTTTAAGTTAAGTCTCACTTCAGGCATGCAAACCCCGTCGCTTTCTGCTTACGCCTCCAGCAAAAATAGCAAACCAGAAAATTATTTTTGCAATATAAAAGCTCCCTAAAGGAAGACACTGCTAATCTGAGCTGTTGTGGAAACAAAAGGCAGATTTAGAAGTACTGGACATGGAAACAATGACAGTTAAAGGAACGGCCTCAATGAAGTGATAGATTCTTCCCTGTCCTGCTCCAATGACACAAGAACAGCAGAAACTGTATTTCCCAAGAGCTAGGGATCCAGCTGCTTGTTACTCTGAAGTTTTTGAGAAGCAGCATCTCCTGGGATGGTTTTATTTTTGAATGACTAGAACCGCTCTGCTACTCTTTCGCCTCTTGCAGGAGCAGCTGGGTGCAAATTAACTGCAGCTGCTCTCCAAGGCTTGCTGAACTAAAAGAAGCTACAGGCAGTGTCTGGGTCTTGCTCACAAAGACAGACTTGAGCATAGTTCCGCTGAACTTACAGCCAGGACCTGCATGGTGTGAGCCAAGATCAGGAATGCAATCGGGGAAAGTGTTCCTGCAGCAGATGTGGCAATGCTCAGAAGGACTCTGGGGAGAACATGGGCTCCCACTGCAGACAACCACTGGGGAAGTTTAGCAAAACTGCAGCCTGCAGGCAGTTACAGTGCCTTGAGCTTTACAATGTTGGCAGAAAAAGAGAGAATTGTTGCAGGGTAAATCCATGAGGCCTCATTTTCATCTCACCTGCTCTCCTTTCATTTCAGTGAAGTTCTGGATTTAAAACAAGGGCAGGAAGAGCAAAATCTGCCTGAGAACAACTATTTCCACTAGATGAGCCAGTAGGAACCATTCCAGTCACTTCCGGCCCATCTGGGACCTTCAGTGCTTTTTGGTCTCCAATAGTTTCTCTTCCAAATGTGCTAGGAAAGCTTCCTAGGACCTGTCATCTACTGAGCTAAAACCTTCCAGCACTCCCTGAGGCTCAGTTAAACTGGGTACAGAAGTGGACATGGATTTTTAGATGGCTCATAAACTCTTTAGATCTTTAGTACTATTATTCCTAGTGGATGATTTTATAACATGATTCAGGACTTCATGAGGAGCTGCTCAAAACCATACAAGCTATTATTAGCATGTGTTGCAGCTGGAAACTTCCTTTCACTGTGCTATTTTCTAAATGTGAGATTCTTCACTGTTGCTCTATTTTCAGGAGAGCAGAGTTTTTGAGGGATCTTGGAAAATCTCAGTATTTGACAGGAAACAGATTTGTCCAGGATATTTTTTCCACCAAAGATTTAAAGCACACAAACTCCCTTCTCAACATAACTCTTCTTTCATTTCAGAAAAAGTTCAAGATTCTTATTAAAAAAACCCACACGGGTATACAGACAAAGAGCAACTCAAAGTACAAGTCATCACCATAAATCAGGCACCAAGAAATCACTCTGTCAGCTTTAAAAGCAAATAAATTTATCTTTGTAGAAGTAACCTTCATTGCCAAGGCAAACTGTTTTCTTACGAGTCTTTGGAGATATTTAATAAGCAGTATGTACCCTTTTAAAATCCTCTTACACTGTTAACATACATTTCATAAGGCCAACAACGCAAAAAGAAAATCATAAAATGTCATTAGAGTATTGCTAGAAGCTCTGCAGATACAAAATTTGCAAGACTTGCATATCCAGACATAATAGAATCAGCAGCAGCAGCACAGTTAGAGCACTGTACTCAGATCTGCAGCTGCTTCCCCCTCCATAAGGAAATGGAAGGCAAACACAGAGTTATCACTTCCTTCCTTCTGCTTACTGAAATAAAATGTAAACTCCACTGGTTTCTGGATTATAAGAGTCCAAGGAAACAAAAAATCCAGAACACCAAATGAAACCCCATCCATTTTCTGGACACAGAAATGGTTCAGAAATCAAAATGTGATCCATTTCAAGACTGGTGCAGTCATAGACATACTCGTTAAGTACATGCTTTTCTTTTAGGGGTTTCCTTATGTGTCTGTTTCTGATTGCTCTGAAAGAAGATTCCTTAGACAGAACTACCTTGGCAATGAAATTAGTCCTTAAAGTCAGTATAAATCAAATACAAACTAAACATGGAGCAGTGGAAGGAAACACTGTTCAACTGATGATTGGGTTCGCAGTGCTCAGGTTGGAGCTGCTGTTTGGGAGTATCCACAGAGCAGCTACAGCCCTGCCTGCAGCTGAGCATGTACATGAGGGGCTGTGCCAAGCTCTGGCATCACCAGCTCTGTGCCAGCTGCTGTGTGCTGTGTTTGCTGCACTGCAGACACAGCTGGGGCTGAAGGGACCATGTGCTGCACAACGTGGTACCTACACTCCCCACTTAAGTCCGGTCCACAGGAGAAATGTGAATTTTTTAATCTCTCATGTAACTTTCCATGCTTGGCTTGGACTAGTACCTATTGCTTTGAGTATGTAACTTACTCCAGTTTGTAAGGATCACTCATTTTTTTCCTTCCAAAGGTAGGTTTGCCCACGTAAATCTTCCTCCCCCTCAAATGCAGTTATGAAAAATCAGTGTGTAAAGGGAATGCATCACCCCACACAACCTGCAGAGCTGTGGTAGCCTTTTTTTCTTTGAATTGTGCCTCTGAAACCTGTTCAACTCAATGCACGTATCTGCAGACAGCAAACACACATTATATGCCCCGCTGGAGATTTAGTTTTCTTTTGTCTTTATTGTTAACTTAGTGAGACTAAAAGCTTACTCTTTTTTTTGTGTGTGAAGGAAACCATATAAACCTCATTTTGCCCCGAAACTATAAACTTTTACATGCAGCCTCTTTAGCCTAATAAAAATATTAATGAAGCTCAATTTCAGCATCTGTGTTTGATTCTCTCACTTTGTAACAGCTGGCATAGCATTTCTAAACCCATCCTTTTCTGCCTATTCATAAATGAAAAGAATAGGGTTCCTATGAGAGCTGTGCATGGTAAAAGATGACAGTTTTCTGACTTATTACTACTCCAGCAGATGAGGTCGTTTGTTTGTATTTACCTCGTGCAATTAGATAAGAAACCCAAAAGGAAAAGAAAGGCTCTGGGGATCTACACATGAACTACCTGATTGGCTGCACTGCCACTAAAACCAGAAGAACCTTCAAAATGGAGTGTGAGCCTTTTTCTCACACAGAAGCTTTGGCATTATAGCTTTCCTGTTTATATACAGGCAACTGTCCCCAGTGTGTATGCACAGGATTAAATCAGAAAAGCTTATTCCTGCATAGGAAACCAATCTGATAAAAGGCAGTCTGATTCTATTTTAATTTTACTAATTATGAACTGCACAACTACCAATTTGTCATGCAAAAGTATTTGTAAAAGTATAAACCAACATTTTTTTTGCCTATACAGACTTTGTTTTCCTGGTATGAAACCTCATGCATGCAGAGAATCTAGAAGTGCTGTTCTGAGAGGAATGATCTATTCAGTTCCCAAATTATCCCCTACCACTATCAGTCTTAGAAGTTCTGCTTATCCACATATTCAAATCGCACCTGTCATCCTCATGACCACTTTTCTTCTTACATGTGAGGATACACAGTTTCAGAAGCTTTCGGTCCCTCTGGGATTGGCATATGGAGTTACATGAATAGATGGATCTGGCAACAGTTCTGTTCATGTGGCTGTGGGAAATCTCACACATACTGCTGCCTTTGGAATTGCACAAGTTACAGCACAGGGATCACACATAACTGTTTTCATAAAATCAGAAGGAAAGAATTAGAGCAGCCTTACTGATATAAAAGCTGATGGCAACATGTCCTCCAGGTGCAGAAAGGAAAGTAATGCTAACTTGAGAGAACACTTTGCTTGACAGTAAAGGCTGAGAAAGAAATAATCGATCTTCTTTCCTCTCCATCAAAAATTCAGCTGCTGAGTGGTTTTGTGAGGAAAAGAAGGCAGTGGCAACTCTTCCTCTGTTTATTCCCAACAGAGGACAACAAGATGTTGTTTCCCTTGCCCAAATTGCTCCCTTTGAACCTCCCAAAAGAGCCACATCCCTCTTGGGCCGTGAGCAATACAGACTTTCTGCTTTACTCTTTGGACTTAAAGCCAACGTAACCAAAAGGGCACGAACACCCAAGTGTTTGCTACAGGTAAGTTTGATGTGGACCGTGTACCACACCCAAATTATTGTCAAGCAATATTGAGCCCCACAATCACTTCAAACAAGATTATAACCCAAGCAAAGAAAAACAAACCAAAACCAGCAGTTGAAGACCAGATTCTGAAGAACTTCTTGTGAGAGAACTACAGTACACAGAGTTAGAAAAAGAAAGCAGAAATGTTTGAATAGTTTGAGTACCTAAAATGTTAGGAAGAATGTTATAGAAGACAAATAGAAATATAGAAACGTTATAGAAGACAAATATAACAGGAGGCACTACCACGCATGTCAAACCTGCAGGAGCAGTTATTTTGTATCTTCTTCACTTTATAGCCACTTTATATATCCCCTCCGTGGAGACAACCTCCCCACTTCTCACCTTCTTCAGGCTCCTAACAGAATGAACCAGGTAGAGAGAACCAGTAACTGGATTTGTCTACAGTACCCAAGCCTGCCCTTTACAGGAAGGGAAAAAAAGAAATGGGACAGTGGGAGAAGGAGAATCTGAAGTTCAGAGATTAGGCTTCTTTTCAATCCCAGGTAGAAGACATGTAAGCTTTCTCTGCTTCTCAGTCTTCCTCAGTATCCAGTAAAAAAAAAAAATATGCAAACTACAATTGTCAGTCCCGAGAGAAAAGCAATGGGAAACGTATCTGCCCTTTACACAGCTTTTAAGGCCTTTAGTCTAAAGGCAAAAAGAACACAGCATGAAAGAGTGCTTTAGACTGCTGTGTAGACTAAAACATGGTCTATATCCCAGTAAATTCTTATCTTTCATTGTGCTTCTATGTTGTCAGCGTAAGCCTACGACTTGGGCTATATCACAGGAGCAGACATGCTCAGTTTGCCTTCCAGTCCTGCCTGCCATGGTGCAGGACTCCGCAGAGGTGTTACACTGTCTGCAGAGCAGACTGAGCACACAGTGTGAGCATGATCCCCCTGTCCTGCTCACCCCTGCAGGCAGGCATTCAGCCCAGAATGCCCTGGGACAGGCCCTGAGTCTGGCTCACACACGGTAGCACAGAGCCTCGTGTGCAGCGAGTGAGGAATTGCTGGCAGGGCTGGGCTCCAGCACAGCCTTGGGCCCGCGCTTGCTCTGCAGCTTGGATGTACCCTGCTGACAGCCCTGAGCCACCACTGTCATTGCAACTTCATTTAATTTATACCAGCTTCGTTATACTCTGCTGTAGAGTTGTCAATCAAAACGACAATCAGTCCATTAAGGCTGCCACCAGTCAAATGCAATTTTGGGTAACTCAGAGGAGGTGAACTCACTCACTGTATGAATCCTGACAAATTGGCTATCACCTCCTTCCTTCCTTTTGTATTTTTTTTTAAGTCACCATGTGAGCTGCTTCTTGCATTTCTAGTAGTCCTATTAACTTCCAAAGCGATGCAGCATGGGAGCCCAGTCAATCAGCCAGTCAGTGAGAATTAATGGCCAGTGCAAAGGCTTCCTGTGACAGATTGAGCTTTCATGCAAAGAAAATTGGAAATGCAAGTGAAAGAGTCAATGGAGTAAGCACAGTAGCCTGGGGCCCTGCCAACAACTGAGTGAAAAATATCTACAAAACACACTGTACAGCTCACTGCAATAACCTGACCCTCAGATCATGTGCCAAGCAGATTGCTCAGGCCACAGAAAAATAAGGTCTGATGTCAACACATGTTGCCAACCTCAGGTGGAGCTGCTAACTCCTTAGCGGAATGAAGCTGGGGGAAGAAGAAGATGAGGCACTACGTTTTGGAGAAGATTCAAACCATCTCCAAGCCTTTTATATAAGGGTGGGGAGGCTTGTGAAAGGCCACAGAACACAGAGTCCTTCACCACAACTCACTCTGTGTCTGCTCACCTCTATGTCAGTTAATAGAAACCGATGGCAGTTTTTCTAGCAGAACACACCAGAGATAAATGCCGTTTCCCTTCTTTTGGCACTAAACCAATGTTTCATCATCCAAGATCTGAGATGGAGCTTCAAGGCCTCAGTCAAACTGAAGGGCTAAGGCAGCTTGATTGCAACTCTAGTCCTCTGCATTTGAAACAAAAATCTTCTCGTTTTGGCTGCTTGAGGCATTCTGCTTCTATAAAAGTTTTTCCAATACAAAAGCAAAAATCTCCAAATCTGACAGGTAGTTCTGGAAGATAATCCTCCTTCCAATAGGAGTAATGGGAACAAACCTAACCAGTTCAGATGCACAAGCCCATACAGGAATGCTTGAAAGCCACGATTTGCTCATCTGCAACAACAGAGGATAAGGTGTATTGGTTTCCTAGGGTCACACGTAGGCAGACCGTAGTCATACAAGAGCTTTTACTGTCACACAAAAGCAAAGAGAAACGCAACTGACCTCATTCTGAGCCTTCAACACTGTTCTTTTATAATTTGTGATGCTTGATGCTCTGCATTAAAGCAGTGCGCATAGTACCAAGAGCACAAGGATCAACTTTTTCATTCTCACAAATAAGATTTTCTTGGTCCTGTAATGAAGAGAAGCATATAAAGATAGCTTGTGATGCTCTTTAGTCCTCTGTACCACCTGCATTATCCAAATGTCACACAAACTGCTTACTTGTATCAAAACACATCTAGGGAAAAATTTATCGCTGACATAGTCCAATATGCTTTGATTCTGTAAACCAAGTATACACGGGTGTCTTCTCACTCAGGTACTTCAGAAGAGATATACTTGTATCCAAGGGAAAGTCTTCACCACAAAACAAGCCAGCCAATAATAAACATGTTTGGTGGGGGGGTGGTGGGGGTGCCACATGTTCCACATGATTTCAAGCAAGAGATGTAAATATTCCAGTTCTGGAGTCTAATTTCTGTAGGACTGAATCAAATTACCTTTTGGAAGAAGTGACTTCTGGCTAGCACTCTACTTAATTCATTCTGTCAGCGTGTACTTTAGTGCTCTGTGTGGGAGACTGTCCAAGACCGATGCTCTCTACTCTATAAATTGAATCCACTGATGCATAATTGAGCCCTTGACTATATCAAGCATTTGCTTCACCAGACCCTCTTCTTGCTTACTTGCTGTATTTGCTCTGTGAAAAATATGCTCTTTTCTTTGTGGGGAATGAAAAATTGAGAGATGTGCTGAGCGTGCTTGGAGCCCTGCAGAAGTAGGTAACATTTGATATATGTCAAGTAACACCTTTGATTTCTATTTTGCTACTTCTTTTGTTTTTTACAACACCTTTTTAAGCAAATCTTGTTGAAAGCAAAAACAGTGTTTGTGTTGAAAAAGCAATTATTCTAGTTTGGAAAGACAAGAACCAGGCTCATTCCCCAGCATCCTGTAAATCTGTGTGTATCTTACAAAGCTTACAAGGCTGCTCTTGGGGAAGCAACCCACAGTCTGGAGCCTTTTGGCAGAGCCCACCCAGCATTCGGTGGTGCCCGCTGATTGTACAGCACACATAGCACCCACCCTGTCACACACTTCAGGTACTTCAAAATGAGGGAGCACATTTTTACTTGATGAGTAAGTGTCCCACAGGGAGGCCAGTTTCCTTTTTCCTCTGTCAGTGCTAACTAATAGCATATCAAGATTGGTTTTTAATCATTTGGAGAGAAGCACAGAACAGCAGGATTGCCATTCCAAGTGCCATTTGTCTCTCTGTTACTGAACTTCCAGGCTTTGTTCCAAAGAGATTTGAAAGATGTTAGGAAGCAGCTGCTCACAGCTAATGTTGTCTGACAGGCACAAGTGTCTGAGAACACCAGCGTGAGCCAGGTGTAAGCAGCCCCAGCACACAGCCCTACCCCACAGGCCGTGCTGTGTCCCACGACTGCCCCATAAGGATTGCCTGCACTTGGTTGTAATTCCAGTATCTGCTGCATCTGAACTGCCAGAAAGCTTGCCTGCTTTTCTGTGTATGGTGAAATGTGGAAAGGCACCAAAGTGCCACTAGCACCATGCAAAATGGATGAGATAACAAGAAAGGAGGAAGCAAAAATCAAATTTTAGCCAACACACCTATTTGGAGAAGCATATTTGTGGCCAAACATCACCAGACGTTTTGACAGAGGGGTCTGCATGTGGGTCAAGAGGACAGAACAGCTTGAAATAGTGGTACAGGAAAGTCAGACCATTACTGCAGGGATTGCTTGTAACATTCCTTAAGCTCTTTTTGCTGTAACCAGGAACTATGTGACTATGTTAGCCTGGAACAGAGAAGCTTATTCCACAAGCATAACATAGTTGCACCTCACTTGGATATACGGGAAATTCTGCTAAAACTTTTGAGGATATCGTTAATCTTTCCTGGCTTAATTTACAACAGCCTCATAATTCTGGAGAATTTCAAACCTAGTGTTTGAGAGAGAGGATGGTGCTGAGGTTACCAACTCCAATGCAGTTTACCAGCTTGATTAAAAACTGTATTTGCCCCAGACTTCCTGCATGATCTGGCCAAGCTGCTCCCTGCCCACCTTGCAGAGAGAGAATACTCTTCCTTCACCAACTGGTGTCCCCATGTGGGACACTACAAATGGATACTCCTTGGGGCAGGGATGATGTTCCAGAGTACACAGCAGCACTTGGTCCAACAGGGCTCTGATTTTAAACCATTTTAAACCAAACTGTGTGTCATAATGTATATAACAACAGTCACCTCTGGATGGGGGAATTTTCTCTTTGACAAATCTCTGCTTATCAGCAGCACTCATCCCCACTAGAAGACATGATCTAGAACCTCTGCACAGGAAATAAAAGAAGTCGTAACAAAGAAAATTGAACAATAAGTAGAAATAATTTCAAGTAAAACAACCTGTAGCCAAACTTCTGGAATAACTGTGCTGGGAATTCTATGTTGCACATACAGAAGTTTGCCATCATTGTACATTCTTAGGTTTCCTTCGTCAGGTTTTATCAAGAAGGTATCTGTGGTATTTTTACAAAACTGATGTCACTGGCACATGTAAGCTATCTCATGATTGTCATTCATAACAAAATGGGGACAGGTTGTCACAAGTTTAACTTTTTCTGGAAGCCCTTGGGTTTCTCTGCACCAGTTAGGCAGATTGCTTTTGACATATGGGTTGCACTTGCAGATGCCAGTCACAGAGCAGCAGAGAGCTTCAGAGCAGCCTCTGTCATCCCTCCAGCTCTAGAGGTCACTGCACAACAACGATTACACTCAATACTGGATCCAGAGCCTCTGACTCACTCACAGCTGAACAGACCTTGTGGTGTCATAGGGCAAGGCCCACATTCCTAAGTTTTTCAGGTTTTCCCTGCATGTATAATTAATACCATATTCTGGACCTTGGTTTATAGTATTCCGCAAATAAAGCATATTCAAATGGCATTCAGATGAAGGCTGCTATAAAAAATAGTAAGAGTACTACCTGATAATACAAAGTTTTACATTTTCTGAATTTTTTGAAAGTAGTAGTTGTTTTTCGGTTTGTTAGTTAGCTGGTTTTTTTTTAATGAGGTTAATGCAGATAAGCTTTCTGCAGGTGTAAACTGTCCTGCCTGGAATAACTGTGGATCAATATGTACTGGAGCAGGACCCTAGGATGTGATTTCCAAGCCCTGGAGCACAAAGGAGTAAATTATTTGCAAACATATTGTGTAAAATTTGGCTGAATTACACTGCAGAAAATCTGTTCCCAAGCTTTTAAAAGCCCAGTAAAGGTCCTTACAATTGATTTAATGCCATCCTTTGCTTACTCTGTTTTCACCTTACAGAACTGCACAGGAACCAATGCAGCAGCAGTCGGTGGGTGAAATCAGATGAGACCTTTCCCAAGAAGGCTGAAACACGATCAGCTCCATTCCCCATATTCAAAAGTAGTGGTGAATATGATACCCCACTTTAATGTCTGTATACACATAGGAGAAGAAACATTCACGTGAATCTCAGAAGCATTTGGAAAGATCCAGAGGAAAAAAAGAAAATTTCCAGTTTCCTCAAGTATCTTTCCACTGTGTCTGCTATGATGAAGATGGACAGTCCTGATGCATTATTTACAGTGCTGTTGGGAATGCCCCAGAGCCAAATGGAAGCATATTGTAGGCAAGAGAACTGCTGGTGCAGAGCTTGTCCTGTGGAGACACAGTGAAGAGCTGCCCAGGCGGGGCAGCCATGGCTTCCCATGGCACCACAGCAATGCAGGCACAGGTGAGATTTTGGGGGATAACAGAATTATTCTTTCTGGAAAGAATCTGATACTCATGAAACAAGATATTTCTCAAAGGCACAAAGAAGCATAAAGGCTCAGCTCCCTCCATTAACAATTCTAACTTTCCATTATTTCCTTTATTTCATGAGCCTGCCTATCGGTCACATATTAATTATGACCCTCTATCTTCTGCAAAACAAGCCTCTTCCCTGACCAGACTTTCCTCTCCAGCTTTCTTCCAAAGTTGTCCTCTTATCATTCACTTCCTTCCATGCTCCATGCACCAGCTCTCACCTCTTTACTCAAATCCAGCATTACTCTCTCTTCTTGCAAATCCACTATGTCGAGTATCTCACACGAAAATGCTTTCAGATCAGCCCCAAGTTAATATCATGCCTGTAAGTTGTCTTTTCCTCCGTGTTGCAATGCATTAGTATCCAGTTGCTTGGCAAGGATCAGGTGCTGCAATGGTTTTTGCTGTTAGTGAGACGACAAAAACAGCTGAAAGCATCAGCAAAGGCTGTACTGCTCACGGAGGTGGCACTTAGATTTTAAACTCGAGAAACAGGAAACATCCACCTCCCTCTGACACAGCATCAAGAAATCTGCTGGCACTTGACAAACAAATGCAATAACAACAACAGCAGCAGCAGCAACTTCATCAATAAGGACCTGCCTGGGCTTTTGTGCCTCTTTCTGCCTTCCCTGTGCCTGAGAACCTGGTGGGAGGTAAGCCCTGAGGCAGCATCACAAACTGTGAGCAAAAGGCTGGGGATTCTAAGGGTAAAGCTGAAGGAAGAGCAATTTGTACATGTGTGAGTACAGGCCTAGCACAGAGGTGTCCAGTTCTCAGCCAGGGCATCCAAGAGCTGCTGCAACGACCAAGAGTGCAGAGAACTCTCCTTAGAATGCTCAAATATTTTCAGCTTTGGACTACTGAGAGAAGATTAATTTCTCCTTCTGTATTTCCCTACTTAATTTCTTATTTTCAGGTGGCTGTTTTGAGACATGGTGCCTTGGTAAATATAACAATATAAAATATTTCAGTAGGACATTGCGAGGAATGAATAATAGGACAGAACAATAACTTAAGGCTAGTACACAGTTACCTCTCAGCCACGGCCCCAGAAGGAAAGCTGGAACAAATCACGGCACTGTAATTCATGCTCTCAAACTTTTATGGACTGACTGCACATTGGAAGTTGTAAATTATAGACTAATATTTTAATGCCAGTAGCCAATCCAGATTTATTTACTACTCAGTTATTTGTGGTGTTTTCTGTACAGGTCTGTGAGAAGTTGATGTAGAGCTGCAGCGTATTTTGAAACTGGAAATTTTATCAAGCCTATGTATTTGGGTTCTGAGGTTTTTTAATTGGTATTTTGACAGTAAAGAAATATTTGAACTTGTAAGTGGGAATTTATTTTTAAAAACATGCTCTGTCTTTATTAAGTGACCAGTGTGATCAAAAGGGCTGGCCGATGAGATCCAAAGCCTCCCAAGCATAATCAAGACCTCACACCTTTACTAATTGTTTAAAAAAACCCCAAACAAACAAGTACACAGGAAGACAAACACATTAGATGCTAGCTCTATTGCTACTGGCTTAAAAGCATAAGGATCCCAGCCTTAGTGACATTTCACTCCTCAAGATCACTCCAGGGGTTTACTCTCAAGTGAACTACATGAACAAAACCAGCACATGATGAAAACTCTGCATCTTAGGAGCAGGTGCAACTCCTGCTCCGAAGGGGACATGTCAAAGCTGAATGGGCATATGAAAGCCTGCAGCTCCAGGGAAATGAAGCTTTAATGTTGCAGTTTGCTCTTAGCAAGTCATTCTGGTGAAGTCTGCCAAAGCTTTTTAAATGTTAGGGCATTTCTGCGTGTTGATTAGCAGCCAGGAGCTATAAGCATGAAAATGCCATTTGAAACACTCATAGCATAATTTGCATATGTTTGTTGCAAAACCTAATCAGGACTGCAGTGCTTGAGACAGTAAATTGAAGGCAAGTCATAAATTTCTCCAACGAATTAATGTCCAGCATTTTGCAGGAGTTGGGCAAACATTAGTGCTAAAATAAGAGTGCAGTCCAATGTAGGTTCTCACATCCACAGAACTAAACCAAGTCCATTTATATTCAGAAAAGAAGTATTGCACTCTGGAGTTCTGTGACATATGAAAATGCTGCCTAATGAGGACTGACCTAGTTTTAAGAATGGAGAGAGCATCCTCTGTTTGCTTCTCCTTTCACTGCTCATTAGCAAGTCCCTTCCCCTCTGACAGCCCCTGACCAAACCAGTACAACACATGGCTGATAATGTCATCTTTTTCACTACGGCTTTAGCATTTCATTGGGTAACAGTAACTCTAAATTCCCCAGGGGAAAACAGACATCATCATTAGCCTCCCCTGCACCTGAAGCTCAGGAGCTTCTTGATACTCATCCTCATAGCAGGGGCCAGAGGAGCATTCAGAACTCCTGGCTGGGCACCCTGTTAGAAGAGTAGTTACTTCAGCGACATTAATACATTAGTAAGGAGGAACAACATTGCAAAGCAAACTAAAATATTTCTCTGATTGCATTGAAAATCCAGCTCCAATTAAAAATCATTGACACTGGGGAAAAAAAATATCTGCTTGTCTCAAATGGCTTCTAAATTAGAAGTCTGAGAGAAGCCTCTCACCCAGGCAGATTTAATGAAATATTATTTCAGAAGCAGGGATCATGACTGCATAGCAAAAGCACTTAATCAACGGGAATCTGACTCATAATGCATCTACATCCTACACAGAAAAGATATAGCCAAGGTCAAAGGGGAAATCAAAGCTCATGGGGTGGAGGCAGTGTGCTCAAACTCATACTTCAGACCCGAGCCAGTTCTACAACTGGTGTCCTGACTCTGCTCAAGCAGTCCTGAAAGGCCACTGCTCACTGCATAATCTTCCTTTAGCTGGTCATGTGTGGATTAAACTGAACATCTTACAAGCAATTTCTGAATTAAAAGCCCTTTTTTTTGGTCATATAGCCAGTGTCTTTCCTATATACCTGGAAAACACACCTGGAAAACTTGCATTTGCTCCTGTAAAAATTCACCACTGAAAATGTATCACATATCTTTCTATCCTCAATAAGTTTTAAGTTTTTACATGTCTATTTATTTTCTCTACTATTTATATGACTTTTTTTAAAACAGAGATACAGTATAAAGAAAAAATAGCAAAAGCTAAAATCCTTTCGTTGTGAAATGATAAAGTTAACAGGATTAGGGAGCTGCTGAATTATCTGAAATTACATTAAGTTCTCTGTTCTGCACGGCTCAAGTAACTCTCTCTATGGTATATACAAAGAAACTGCACTGAATGAGACTAATAAATGAGTAGTTGCATGGAAAGCTACTAGGCAAATAGCCAGTATTCAGATCAGTAATGCAAAAAGGAATATTATTGCATTTCTCACTGCTTCTTATCTCATATGTAAAAAAACGGGGTCGTCTGCTCTTTTCACATCTGGGAAAAAGGCAAATTAACAGAGTCATTGTAGTATGAATACAGTAATTGAGTAAGACAGCTCTTTCTTATTTATGGGCAAAATTAAAAACAGTAAAACATTCATTTTAATCCTGTCGGCATCAGCTCTATAAAGCACAGCTCCAGATACCAGGGTGAGCATTCATGTAAGTACTTTTGTAAAAGATTATGTGACTTAAATGTTCCTGAACTACAGCCAGCTGAAAACCCTCAATTCTTTCCCATAGAAGAGAAGAAACACGTTTTTATTCTTAACTAAGATACACAATGGAAGTCCATATGCAAGGAACCTCTAATTTTCCAACTGAAACTCCCTGGCCTGCCATCTAAAGTGACATGCAATTGGCAGTGGATTAAACTGCCATTCTTGAGACATTTTCTTTCCCTGCTGCCTACCCTGCCCAAGTGGACTGACATGCCTCCCAGAGACCAGCACACAAACCCACTCCCAAACCACCGCCTTCCTCAGTCTTGCACTTCCAGGCAAATCACGTTCAGTTTTGACTCACATTCATATTTCAGGCTAAAGATTGCTGCCTGTCTGGTGCTGATTTGTGGCCCATTGAGCTTTCTGGCACAGGGAGAAGCAGTGCAAAGGGTCACAACTGGCTTGTCCCTTTTAACTTAATGCACTGCCAAGTGCACGTCAGTCCTGAGAGTTAGCTGACACGAAGCTTAGCCCTGGAAATGAACTGTGGCCAGTGCCATGTCACAGTGATAATTTAATCCTGTTCTTATTTACACTGACTACTAAATCATGGCTTTCTCCAGTCAAGCAAGCTTAGTTGCTTGCAGTCCTGCACATGCAGGAGCAGCTCAGGCAAGGTATTGGGGATAAACAGTGATGAGTTTCCCTTGGTTCATTGTCATCCTCTGCCATCACTGCTAAAAGCACCATCTACAACCCAGGCTAAGAAAAACAAACCTGTCTCATGTGGGTCTCATGTGGTCAAAAGGCCTCTGGATAGGCAGTGCCCGTGGTTTGCACCAGGCCTGAGGGGAAAAATCAAGTCCCACTTCTTCAGATAAAGGATTCAATGTTAAATAAACCCCAAACCATAAAATGAGCTGGGTAGTATATTCCTCTCTTCTCTGCTTGTTTTATGCTCTTAGGTGGGCTAACCAGAAAGGGAAGCAGGCCAGCATCATGAAGCAGATAATTAAATCATCCTGCATTATTTCAGGTATGATATTGACCATCCACAAATGTAATTGGTAGCTAATGGTGAATTAGTGCTGCCAAGTCATCTTCTCTCTATTTTTCTCCAATAATTTTCCCTGGGGATGTGCTAGAAAGGAGACATTCCAAACCCCTTTAATAGGAGTTTATTTATTATATCCACTGACTTTCAAATGAAGTAATCGAAAAGGACAAAGCAGAGACAGTGACTTAGGGAATTAACTTCATATCCTAGAAAATAGATTTGTTCTCACATCAAGTGAAAAAGAACTTGATGGTCTCAAGCAATCCTTCCTGAGTTTGTTCAGGTCACAACCTCACAACGCAAAAAGAAAGCCCAGAGCTATTATATATGCAAATAGCATCACACAGCACCTACAGGTGGCTATTAACCATGAGGGGCATCCTTCCATTCAACTTTCTTGATTTTGTATCAAGAAAAATTACAGTTATTTCCTCCTGTAAGAGCCTTTAGTTCTCTTCAAAGACATTCATCCTCCAAAGAGTTTGCCTTTTTCATCCAACTCTTGCACTTGCTGAAACCATTTCAAGGTGACAATCCATGAGGAAATAGAAATTATTAATGCTTTATTACTCACATTTTATTGCATCTTTACGGAGAGGAGACTTTGCTTTCCTTATAATTTAAAAAAGTCTTTTCTGTTCTTTACAATTCATAAAGAATTAAAAACTGCTTTCAAGTTCACCCTGTGAGGTTCATTTGTGATTGCTCTCCCAGCACTGGTTTGGTTTTTTTGATCTATTTTACCATTGCAAATACTTATAGAGCAACTATATCATCAACTGTTACCAAATTCCCTCCTACTGCCACAATCAGACACAATATTTAGATTACTTCAACATACTGAATTATAGTCACCTAAAGTTATGGATGTAAAAAGCAATACTGCAACATAATTTCTGTCCTTAAATATCTAAAATAAATGTGCTTTCAGCATTGTTTCCTAATTTCCAGAGGAAATATGCATTCCTCTCTAAATGCAAGAACTGCATTAACTAAGAACAGAAATTGAGAGTTTGAGTAGATTGTGTGGTCCCCGTGCACACCTGTGAAGTTTGATACTGGACACAGGAGGTTACTCTCCTCGTTATCCACAGGTGTAATTGTACTTTTAAAAGTCCTGGACTTTAACCTTGGTCATTTTATTTAGATATTTAAATCTGAAAAAAAAAAAAAGCTAGCAATGCTGTACCATCATTAGCAGAATAATAACAGCATGAAAATCTGTATTTGTATTCAAAACCTACACACATTCAGAGTGTCTGTCTCAAAGCTTAATTGCCTCGCAGTCACACAATTAAGTGACTTGAATAAGAAACTTGCTTGATTGGTTCGGTAAAGATAGAAAGTTATTTCAGGTAATTAAATCTAAATGTGACTGCAAGGAGTTACAGAAAGCTCTCACAACGCTGAAGGAGCATTCAAATTCAATATTCTTAAAACGCTGCAATGCACACAAGGGTAAAACAGTGCTAACTAAATCCACTTCTTAGTAGAATACTTACTATCCCTCAATAAAGTAATATGAGAGTCATCACGAATGGGTTTATGAAAGTGTTTGATACTCACAGGCAGTAAAAAGGCAGATATGTCTGGAATTCTTAAAAAGAAGATGAAGATAAACAGAAAACATTAGTTTTTTCCCAGCAGAAATCCCTGTGTTTTGATCACTAATCTGTTTCTTTTATTCTTCTCTAAGCATTGTCTGTATTACCAAAACATCAGCAGAGATCAGGAATTTGAATGCCAGGACCTTTGTTTGCTCAAGCACGATTGTTCTTACCCATGTTTTAATTACCAGCCACCTTTTCTTACTCACATATTCAGTGGGATTATGTTTAAAAAAGATACAACTGATTATTTATTTCTTTTCAACCCCCTGCATATAGTTGAGCTGTGATGGCAGAAACTACTGAGCAGTTATCAAGTTATCACTGTTCCTCACAGAAGCCATGTGAGCCAGCACTTCCCCTGGCACCTGAGTGTCCCGGGAAATCCACACAGGGATGTGCCCTGGCCTCGCTGCCCTCTTGCTGCCCTGCCAAACCCTCCCTGCCCCCATGCTGGACAGCACATCAAATGCTCTGCTTGCCAAATGTGCTGAAGTGGGACTAATGCTGGTTCAGAGGGAGCACCTTCCAGACTGTCATAACAGAAAGCTGTCAGAAGAACTAATAAATCATTAAACCTAACTTTGCTTTTCAGTATTTGCAAGTCTGGCATTTAAGAAGTTGTCTGTAAACCCAAAGTTTAAAAAACTTGATGATTCAAGGAGAATAATCAGTTTTTACATAAAGAGCAACTAATTCAATTCAGGATGAAGCAAATTAGTTTCCCTGCATGGGTACAGCAGCAGAGCAAGCAGTGTTTGCTGAGCACTCCCTCCCAGATGCTGCACCCTTGCAACACAGTCACAGTGTGGCTACATGGATGTGGCAGGACTGAGCTGGCATGAGGAGGCAGCGAAACAGTCACATCATCTCCCTGGGAACTCATACATGGACAAGGAAAGCCCCAGGCAGTGCCTCAACCCACCAGGAGATAACACTGCTGAAGAGGATTTCAGACACTGAAGGCCAGTATGGACACCTGGGTGCACCTGCAATTATCCAGGAATGCAACACTCCAGTTTATTGGCACTATTGATTGAGAAATCACTCTTTCTGCACAAGAGGAAACAACTGAAGGCAAGTAAAATCCTTATGGTGATTTCTGTGGTCTTTAGATCAGGTTTTAAATATCGTGTCTTCAACCACTGCCCCTGGAGACACTACAACTGCTCCTGGCTTTCACACATGGAAAGCCCACAGCAGGTCCCTCCTGTGCAAAGTGACTCATCTTCTGCTGTGTGTGCCCTGCTCTGCCCTGGGAACTGATAGAGAAAATCTTCCAGTTCCTCAACCTCCTCTCTGCTCTTTCATCTCATACCACACAAAACAAACATTCTTACTCCTACCAGCCAGTTATTGTCCTTCGTAAAGGAAGTCACTACTGGTGTTTGCACATTTCAGAGAGTTTGGACTGAGTCACTTGAGTTTCTTCATCAGTTTCTGTATTTATGAAGGGTGGTAAGATCTGTATTGCACAGTCCTCTCCGCTTTAAGAGTACTGCTACAGAGCACTGTAAGCAAAGAAGTGCACGTCATTCATGAGAGGACTTTTTGGTAAGTATTTTATAGTGCTGCTTACATATGGGCTCATTGATTTACCTACAGCCTGGAGCACACACCCCTGCAGGGACACCATTCATTTTTGCAGCACTTTCCATTGTCTTCAAGTAGGACAGTGTCCTAATACCTAAATGCATTTGTGGAGTGAGTAAATCTCTCTGTTCCCATTACTCATTGACTTTTCATTCAATGTCCTCCTAGTCCCACACATCCTGACAGCAGCAGTGACTTCTTAAAAAAAACTATTGTTAGAGCAAATCAGGAGCCCAAAACCATGAGGACATACTTTCAAAACCCCTTTGCTTTGATATTGCATTTGCTATGCAGAAGTGAACTTTCCAATCCAGACAGTGGGGAGTCCTGGCAAACAAGCAAAAGTCAAAGAGATGGCATTATCTGATATCCATTACTTTTCTTGATGTCAGTTCTGCCATCTCAGAATTCTGAGATGGACAGCATTACAGCATTACAAGTACAGCATTACAGTTCTACCAGCAATGCTGGGATAGGAAAGAGTGAAAGAAACCAAATTACCTACAATAACAACAACAACAACAAAAATCATCACCATGACACTCAGTGTGTCTATTTTCTTACGGGTCTCTGGGATAGCATGATCCATAACAGCATGCCTTCAGGAGAAGTGGAACAGAAAAGGCATAGATATTTAAATATTAATAACTTTTCCTGCTCTAAAGCATTAGAAACAGCTCTGCTCACTACACACTAGAGAGTTGATCCCAGCACCAGAGGTATAACCCACCATTATCTTCCTAATGTGGGCAACATATTGATTTTTGCTCCTTTTATTCATGCATGAAGGCACCCAGTGAGTGCACGTGCACATATGCGTCTATTTGAGCATGTGGAGTAAAGACTAGAGATGGATGATGTTCTTTGGAGATTTCGATCCATGTCTTTGGACACAACAGCTTTTGCCCTAACATTTTATGTTCCTCTGCTCCTTCATGTAGGAGCTGTTGTTTCTATGCTCACCCTGCAGCTGTGAAATGAAAGTCTGAGCTGTGCCTCAGCTGAGAGCAAGCGGTGAAGCATGATACAAACCTGACCTTCTGTCCTCTCTGCAGGCAAATATGTTGCTTTTACACTGCTTCCAGCCTCAGCTGAACTGAAGTTGAAAGGACAGACTCATTCCTGATCCTGCAGCTAGTGCAGGATGTTGTACGGTGCACACATCAGATCTCAGCTGAAGTCTCTGTCAGCAAATTGAACCGTGTCAGAACTGTCTAAAAAAGCAGGAGAAATAGAGAGGAGAGCTAAATAAACTCTGAGCAAAGTAAACTCACAAGCCTGTGTCTTATTACTCACTAGCACTATTTCTTTCTGTTTAAAAAAAAAAAATCATTAGAAGTGTGTAGCAATTGTTCTAGTTCTCCTGGTATTTTACTGATGTGGGAAAAGGTAATAGAAGAGACTTTTCCATGACACTCCTCACTCCCTGTTAGCCCGTGACCAACCCTACATTTCAGAATAAACTCTTTTTTGCAAAGGTAGAATTGGCCGCGAGCCCCAGTGCATATTACTTCTTCTTGCAAAAGAACAAGATTCTTCCTAAGGGGAAAGGCAGAATCCCCAGAATGAGTGTTCCCGATGGCAGGTTCTGGGAATGTCTGAGCATTTGTGTGAAAGACATTGCTGCTATTACAGGACACACAACATGTGAATGGGAACGCCAGGGCTCATGTGGGGTCTGTCCGCACATTCCAGCCTGCTGTATTTCTTCTCCAGCCAGGACTTAGGAAAGATAAGAGGAGATAAAAATAGCACTTAGCATGCTGGCAAACTGAGCTGTGACAAAGTGCTGTGCTGACTGCTCAGTGTCATCCTGAAGGAATCAGCACTTTTTGGGATGCTACTTCAAATCTTAATAATTGGAATAGATTGAAAAGATCAAGTGTGCCAAATACACTGATTCCAGTTCAGGGCAAAATTGTAAGTACACAAAAATCAGGGAAGTGGAAGGAAAATTCTCTCTAGAAATAGTCTCTTTTCCTTTCACTTATCTAATCCAAAAGGATTTAGCCTAGTACTTAATGTACACACTGGTTAGAGAAAACAATCCATCCAGAATTAAGTGCCTTCCATGGCATCTGCTGCACAAATCTAGTGTCCCAGAATACTCCCAACTTAACCATGCTGTTTTTGAGCAAGCTTATGGACAAAGGCAAGAGGAAGACATGAATACATGCAGATTGGACAGGAAATTCATTTCCAGAAATGCAGTCTCATCTTTTCACTGACTCTCAGGGAGACTATAACAGGGATAATTCTGCCCCAAGTATAGCATGGTGATGACTTCAAAAGGCTGTGCCACTTGGTAGGAGAAACAGAGAAGAGTCTAACAAGGAACAGTGCTTGGAGTGTGTACAAGCCCAGAAAGGCTTCCCCGACTGTTCTGTTAGAACATGGAAAACACTGAAGTAAAACCAAACCGCCCCTTCCCTAGATGCTTGGCTGCACTCATTTTCAGGTATAAATCATGCTTCCCTAGCCCGTGCCAAGAACTGCCTAAGTAACACCAGGATGGCTTCCCCAGCCACCTCACTCTCCTGTGTACACAACAGTATCATGTACTACTCCTCAAGAATAACCTCACTGGCTGGCAAACAAGCCAAAATATTTCTGTCATTATACACCTCTCTTGGACCCTAAAACACTGTGTGATGACAAACCCAACAAGGGAGGCTTCAAAATATCATTCCAGTGACCTGGATAAACCAAATGACGGTCTTGTCCAGACTTCCTATGCAGCTCTACCTCCAAAGCAGACAGCCTGGGACTTAAGGCACTGAATGTCCTGCTCCCACTTTGAGGAGGTCTCAGCTGGAGCAGTCCCTGCTGTACCCACCTACACAAGCCTTTCAAGCATCAAAGAAAGGAGTGGAGTCTAAAATGTCCTCTTTTCCTAAGTCTGAAATCAATAACTATTTGCCAAAATGTTTGTGTCAGGTATTACTCAGAGGTCATGATGTTCAATGTGAGCTGTGCTGCCTTATTAACGCTGGTAATGAACTCATAAATGTCTGAAGGGGACACGAAGTGAATGTCACTTTGAATTTCTGTAGAGGCCAGTTGATTATTATGGCCCAAATAGAGTAAGGTGCTACTTGACCTACTAAGAGGCTGACTGCATGAGGATTCAGGCTCAGGAGCTTCTATGCATAGATGCCCTTTTCATGCTCTGTATACTGTAATTTACTGGGTATTTTTGCCTTACTAGAATTAATTATCTCTCTTTTCTGTCAGTTTAGCTCAGTCTCATAGAGCAAAATAATTGGCCTTTACCAAAGCAAGCATCCAAAAATACAATTGAAAGGCATATGGTCCAGCGTTCAGACTTTTTTTTCCATTCCCCTGCCTGTATTTGTGAATTTTTCTGTTAAAAAACAATCACACACTGACAGAACAGATTCAAAAAAGGATGGCAAAACCTTCTGTCAATAAACCCAGTGGGACTGGGAGTTCGAATTTCTATTCTCCTCAAATACAAAACATCTTCGTTTTTACCCCATTGCTTTGATATTCAAGCTGCTGCAAATAGCTCTTTGGTCTTAAGAAAGTGTTCTTTGCATAAACCTAGCCTAAGGCAGACACCACTAGAGCAATTTTTAGAAACACTTCTAAAGCAACTGAATATCCTGGGTGAAGTGAAGCTCGACTGGCACATGAATCAAGCGGAATAGGTAAAATTCACACTAACACATTATATAATGCATGTATATGATCCCTGTTAACATAGGATTTAACAGTCTCCAGCTTTGTAAGTCACTTATGCTCTCAACTTCCCAGTGAGGAAGCAGAGAGAAGCTAGGGGACTTGTACAAGCACACAGAGAAATTGTGGAGAATGAGGAAAGGATCCGACCTAGACAAATCAGGTACAGAGCTCTGTGTGCAGAGCCTGCTCTGCTTGTGCCACAGAGCCAATCCGCCTCCTGAACCCCCCATGCAGAAAGAAAAGTCATGAGGGGAATCATAGAAAACATCACAGAAGAAGCTACATCTTTGGGCAAAAGCAAGATTTCTTTCCATGGCTCTCCTCCCTGACTGCTGGTTGCCTGCTAACAAGCTCCAGTGGTTTCAGCAAGGCTCAGGCTTACTCCAAATGCTCTTAATGAAAGACCAAGGAACCAGCTGAACCAACTCTATTCTCTGTTGCATTCACTTATAAAGAATTTTCCTGCTTCGAGGACAAAACTGCTGGATATAGAGAAAAATAATTAAGAACTGTCTCACATTTTGGTCGCTACCCTCTTTCTGCTAATTAGATGACTTATTAAGTAAATTATCAGAAATAAAACCCAGCCAATTTATCATCCTTTATAATGGTAGGTTACTTTGATTTTTTAATTGCTGCAAGATTACAAAAAACCCCCAAATTAATGTGCACACTCAGGAGCCAAACAGGAGGAGCTCATGATACGACTCCCCCAGAAGCACATAACCTAAGGAGTCAGCTGTGATGCAAGTACCAGAAACCAGCTCAATGTTGTGTCCCCTGCGAGCTGCACAGTAACAGCAATCTCTCTAGGAGAATACACAGTTGGCCTGGGCTCAGGAGCTGGGCTAATTGTCGTTTGCCTGACAAAAGTAATCAACTATTGCTGTGCTGCAGTCATCAGAAAATTCCTGCTGCAGCAACCTGGTGATGGACCCAAATAGTTCTCTAAGTGTGAGAGAAGTAAAAATAAAACACATAACTTTTCTTTTTTTAATTATTTAAACCAATAATGCTTGCAATAAATACTGAGCCAGTAACCAGGAGTTCTAATATCTTATTGCCAGACTTAGAGCACACATTTTTCATCCCACCTGATTAAAGTGACACTGATTGTACACAGGTTAGGATCTGAGTCTGCAGAAATGGCATTACTGACCTCAGAGGGGGAAGAAATCACTGACATTTAAGCAAAAGTAAAATTCAGCCTTCCTCATGTGGAAAGCTACCAGTTTCTGCACATGCTGCTTTCTGAACCCAGCCTCCCTCCTCCTTTACAGGAGCACTTGTAAATCTACAGGTGTGTAATAAAAGGGAAAAGCTCCCATAGAACATTTGCCTTTAATTCTGTGCCAGCAGAACATCATATCTGATCACCCTGAGCTCCCCTATCCCTCTTGTCTACCCAGTGTGCACAAAACCAGCTCAAGTGCTGCTCTGAGTCGTAACAGAAACGAACCAGCTGATGCACAGAAAGCAGTGGGTGGTTTGGATCTCACAGCAATATGAAGTTCAATGAAACTAGACTGTATCTGGCTTACCAGCATTAGATCTCCAGCTGGGTACTGGAAAACATAGCAAGAACCAACAGTGAAATGATTTCATGCATTTGCCAACTTGCTGGTCCCCCAGTGCTGTAATAAAATTGGAAGAAGAACCAGCTGAGGTGTTAAGCAAAAGAAGAGGAGGTGGGTAAAGGCAAGGAAGGAGTAAGAGGATGCGAAGAGTAAAGTTAGAGAAGGAAAAGATGTCTCTAGAAACTCAGCAGTAAAAGAGGTCTTGTGGATAGTTAATTCACAAAAACTTTGGGATTAACAAACTGTGAGAGATTTAAAGGAGCAAAACCAGAGGGGTTGGGAATATAAGGTTCAATGTAAGTACCATCCTAATACTAAAAATCATACCCTATGAGTAAAAAGCAAATGAAACAAGGACAAGCTCATCTCCTTAACTCTTGTGGGTAGTGACTTTATGCTTTATATTCCTAGCTTTGTTTCCTGGTAAAACAAGAGTTCTTATTCATGTCACATTCCTGCCCAGTTGGCCCCCAGTCGCTTTGGAACTTCACAGCTGATTGAAGCTGTGCTCACCAGAAGGGCAAGGCTTCAAACCACTTCAATACCTCTGCAGACAGGCAAGCAGCAGCAGAGAGAAATCCCAATATGCTCATCTTGATTAATCAGGGGACCTGTACCAGAAACAGCCTTGCAAACCAGACTCCATTTTCAGCCAGTTCTGAAATTCCTGAGTCTGACCTACTCATGACCTACTCTTGAATGACCCAAGCAACTAAAGAGAATAAGACTGGGTACCAGAGTTTCTGGGTTTTTTTGGTGTTTTTCAGCAGTAGAAGCTGCTTAAATTATGGCACAACATAACATTGTATGTAGTTGGGTACTAAACCCAAATAAAATACTTTGCCTTACCCTATATAAAAACCCCACCACCTACCATGGGGACCAAGAGCCTTAATTCATTGCATGACCTCAGGCAAAGCAGTGTGTAAGTTTCCAGGTACTTTGAAGAGTTGACAGACAGCAGACAAAAGATTCTCCCATGGGTACACACAGACATCCCCCCAGGCATTCTGGTATTCAGTTCAGTGCTTCCAGCTCTCACCTACAGAAGTGTCCTTCTTGTCTTGACAAGCTGGCTGCCTGCAGTTTTGTGGAACCTGTCTCCTTAGACACCTGTCTGACTTATGGCATTGAAGGGCTGAAAAGCACAAGCTCCCAATCCTCTGTACTTCTGGTTTAGATCCCCATCTCTCAAACTGCTCCTGATGGCAGCATGGCCATGAGCAGGCAGCTACAGCAGCCCTTCAGATGTATTTAAAAGCACTGCATCGTTTCCAGCACTTACCAAACATTCACACAGATTCATTCCAGAGTATTTCTAGTTTTGGGTTGTGGTTCCTAGTTAGTTCAAAGCTATCTTTTGTGAAGACTGCAATACAAAGTGAAGTATCAGGCATAGCCTTTCCGGATGGGAGTCATTTATCCTCTGTACCAACTTCTACAAGATTCCATCTCTTTTTATTGCAGCTGCCTGAAAACAGCCTGGACACAAATCATATTAATAAAACACTAATCTGCTTTAATTGGAGTATTTTCCAAGTGTACACAATAAGGTAACATGAAACACCCTGAAGATAATTTTTTTAAAAAGCACTGAAGCCAGCATAAATCTCAATAATTGCTTGGCAAAGCATAAGGAAGAAAAAGACCTGTGGGATCTGCAGTTTCCTACAGGCTCACATCCACACTACCCTCTGCTCAAACACGATACAAGGGCCAGGATAAATGGGTTGCACTGACATTTCCAGTTCAGCTATGCTTTGGAGAGTACAACTGGAACATAAACAGCATGGCTCTTGGTTTAAAGGAAACAGCACTTCACGCTAATGGTGTGTGTGCTCAGATCAATTCTATTGCTGCAGCTTTGGAGGTGTCCCTGGCAAGGGAACCCATGCAGACATGGGATGGGTAGTGGGAAGTAAGACATCAGGCAGAAGAGTCCTTTGAACACAAGCTGGCAGAGGCAGAACTTGGGAAAGCTGGGGAATGTGATATTTCCTCCTACCCACCACACAGCAGTTGACTTCAGTCAGACAGAGCGGAATGTAAGGGGGGGGGGAAATGCTAATACATGACATGCAAATATTCTGTGCTCCCTTGTGACCACCTTTCTCTGAAACTGTTTTACCAAGAGACTCACCTGGTCACAGAAAGTCTGGAACAATTCCTCTGATTCCTCTGTTAGCAGAGAGCTGTTCCATACAACACGAGTTTCCCAAAGCCACCTCTTGAAAGCCTTGTGCACTAATGAACAGCTCCTTCCTCTCTCTCCTCCTCAGCTCCAGCTAACAAACCCCTACAGATCTGCTTTGAGAGCAGTGGGGAAATTCTGTTAGCTTGAAAATCCCATTTCATTCCCAGCACAGATATTTGTATCTTCATAATCCACTCATTTCTGCTCTCCTGTGACAGTCACTCACTTTCTGCAGCCTCCCTGATCCCAGTGTGGGTAGCCCAAAGCCAGAAAGAACCACTAGGCTCAGAGAAACACAAGACAGTTTGATTATAAGTTGATCATAAATTTTGCATGTTAAAAAAGAGCTTTTTCTTGTGAGAATTAGGCAAAACCCAAGGGATTCATCTGAAAGAGAAGTTTCTGAATCTTGGAATGATACACTTTATCAAGGTTAGCTTCCCTTGATGTTGTTAAAGATACTATGAAAGGCCTTTGGCCTCTTTATTAGCCATTTCTATATACTAAGGGATGATGATAAATCTTTAACAAACAGCAATTTAAAATTCTTTGTCCCAACACATTTAGCCTTTATGAAGAAATCAAGCATTATAAGCTCCCTGAGCAGTTTGTCCCCTTTTCTCACCCAGTAAAACTGATCCCTGAAGAAGCTGTTTTCCAACACCTTGATTTCCAACCCCTTTCATGTCACATTCTAAGACCACTTTAGCTCTGTCTTTCAATGACAGCAGCCTCAGGGACATCATCTTCTCAAAGTGCAGGGTTAAAGGAACTCAGGTCATCAGGAGGGCTGGGAGGAGGAGTGTCCTCCTTTGGACAAACCTCACAGCTCCAAGGACAAAGGACTCACCTTTCTCTCAGATGCTCACATTCAGCAGCTGTCTTCAGGTGAAAAATAACTCCTCACTGACAGCTGTTACAAAAATTAATTGCTCTTAGAACTAACTGAAACCTCAACAAAATGGGATTTAGGCAGAAAAGAGTCATGTAAATAAGAAGTCAGGACATATCTGTCAGACACAAGGTATGGGCAGGCAGAAATACCCAATCTAGCTCTGAGTTTCAAATGAGTGCACATGCTTCAAACCAAGCATCTTCCTGCTCCAGTGGTAAGTGGCCACTTAAACTAAAAGAATTTAAAAAAGAGGAATGTATTTTTTAAACTCTGGGAAAGGAAATCAGTGGCAATGAGAGACTAGAAGCATTTCACCTCGGGGTATCTCCAGTTCAGTGCCTGCAATATTTACATTTTATTCAAAATCAGAGCATTTTGATTGGAATGATGACAACACAAAATATTTATTAAAACGTTTTCAGCAAGAAAAATCCTCACACAGTTAGTTCAGGGTTGATCTGACCTGATCTGTCTGGTTTTGTGCCAGTCCTACTAAATCAATTACTCCTACTGCCTCAAATGGGACTGTAACAAGAATATCACAGACATGGTTCTAGCCTAGGCAAAACAGGATGGCTTTTGTCCCCTTGCATGCTGGCATGCTTCAGACTGCCATAAATAAGGAGCAGATGGAATACAGATTGCACTGGGTAGAACTCAAAATAGGTTTTTGGCTATGGAAGACACAGTAGTCTCTGAAGCTTCTCAATAACATATAAAAAATTGTAAGGTTCCAGTTGAATTCTAAAAATACACCACCTTTACTGACAAGCAAATGTATCCCATGTTTATATTTAGCTCATGGCCACATTCAGAGTGACTGCTGTTGAGTTTTATGTGACAACAGGGCCACTATTGTTTTTGACCACACACTGGCACAGACATGTCACAAACCCGCCTGGACAGAGATTTTACGGAGTGCTAGAGAGGAATCACACAGACATACATAAGTTAATTACACAGGATAAAAAATAAAAGAAAACCAGAACATGCAGTAAGCCAGATGCTTTGTTAATCACTTTATATGTACTACTTAGGAAACAAATAAATGACCCTGTGAGTCACATCTATTACCTGCTGAATCAAATATTTTGCTGTTCAATCAGATACCTCATCTCTTAAGACAGAAACATAGTTTCTTAAACTCTAGGCAATATATTGCCTTGTATGTCATATAACATGATTTCCATCCACTGGGAAAAAACACAGAAGCAATGAGGTGGACATGGAAGGTAAAGTTAAGGTCACAGATGCTGCTGGGTAGAGCTCCTCCGGTGAGCTCTGCGTGGCTCAGGGGCACCATGGGCTGGAAATAGAGAGTAGGTGTGCCCCCTTTGGGCACTGCAGCTGCCTGCATGGCATGTCCGTGTGCTGAAGGCAGGGCCATGAGCACAGCCCTGGCACGTTAAGAACTACAAATAACCACCAAATGTCCATCCATCAATCTGGGTTGTCACAGGAGTTTGCTGCTGGGGAGGAGGACCCAGCCTGTTATTCAGCATCAGCACCTCACTACCACCAACCCCCCGAAATATCAATAACTTGTGTGGGTTTCCTTGCTTGGAAAAATAAACGTCTCCTGAGTTCTCATAAGCACAACTGCCACAAGGGATAATAAACCCTGGAAGTGGTTACAAAACTGAGGCACTCGCAATGATTTCCTTTCAGTCATAACTGATTAAATCCACACAACAGAATCCCAAGACGTCACTAATGATAGTAGAATCTGTCAGTATGTGAGATGCTATAAGACTTTGTGAATTAAAACCCATTATTGGCCTAAGTTATAGATAAATTTCTCCCTTTCCTTGGTGATATGCAACATATTTTTTCTTCAGGGCAGTTAGATGATGTCAGCACAAATTACTGCTTTCCACACAGTGCAGATGATAGAACCAGAGGCATTAAAGAAACTTACAAAAGCCAAATCTGAAGAGACAGAAAGAACTGCTTCCTTTGACTCGGAAATAACAAATTCTGCTGTGGTATGATGGGTAAGGCAAAAGAAAAAGAAACCTTAATTTGGGACACTGATGGAGCTTCAAAAGTTTCACATACTTAAAAATCTAAATTCAAGTTTGGATTCTTGCTCTAAATTACCAAAACACCTCATCAAATAGAAGCGCCTGTGTTTAGGTACTCATGTCTCTCCATTAAATGTATGCTGATGTGTAATACTGAGAGATTGGGTTATTATCTAGCAAACTAAGGAGCTCTATTTTCAGCTTGGAAAAATAATTAATATACAATTGGAGTGTTTTTCTAAATGGTTTCCTATTCTTTTAATTTTTCTTAGTATATCAAAGTTGAAGGAAGGGCAGAGGAAATGCTAGTGGTTACACGACAGGTTCACAAGTTCTATACATGGCAAAGTTTGCAGGCAGTAAAACCGCAACAGGTTGTCGGACATATGACTCTATACAATTTTTTTGTTACTTGAGATAGGAATACTGAATTTTCAAATCCAAGATCCGGGAATTGCTTCATTATCCTGCATAATATCCCTTTATTACGCTTCCATTACTGCCCTGTGTGCACCAGCAGCCAAGCTCTTGGTTGCCATCTGCTGTTCTTGCTTCTACACGTCACCACTTTTGTCAGCACGGCCAGGCCATGATAAGGAGTCTCCGAAGAGTTGTTAGAACAGGCACAGCTGCTGCTTTCACACACAACCTGGGGTCCAGCTGGTCACATGGAGAGTAATCAGTGCCCTCTCAAACCCAAATGCAGAGCACGAGTAGGGAGTCCAGGTTCAGTAGTAGCAGATCCAGTAGATTGGCTATGGATCATTTGGTGACCAGGCACTGGTATGAAAGCCTTCCCAGGGCTGCCTTCCTTTTTGCCAGCTCTGTGCTCGCCATCAAGGTGACTGGCAGCACTCCCTGCTGCCACTCCCTGCTGCCAGTCTCCCCTGTCCTGTACCTGGCTGTGCACAGAACTAAAAAAGATCCCGCTTAGACTTCCACTTCAGCCCTGGCACCGTTTCCTCCTGCATCCAGCCCAGAGCTCCATCTCCCACCTATCTGCTCTGGTATCAGACCTCTGGGTTCCAAGACTGCCAGTGCCTGCTACTTCCCAAGCTAAGAACGTATAAAAGCCCTAAATTTAAAGAATTACATTTGGAGCCTAAGCAAAAATTAAGGCTGTACCTGCCTCTCCACCTGTGAGACCTTTTCCACCTGTGTTTTCAGTTCCATCCGTCTCTGCAGTGCAGCAAGAACAATCTGACTTGTACCCAAACACTTTTAAGTGACCTTGAGGAAAGTCCCTCATATTGAAGGTTTTATGCATAGTGCCCTCTCGTATTTACAGAACCACATGTCCTGCTAATCTGTCCTGGCTACATTTCTTTACATTTACCAGGTATAATTAATCAGTTCAGAGAGATCAAATTAACTTCATGACAGATGAGCCCAGGATCCATTTCATTTGCTTGGTAAGGAAAGCAAAAGCCTCTTAGGTAGTAGAGGTGTGAAAGCCAAAGTACTAAATGGCTTCCTTGTGTTTTCATGATTCTTTTTCATTCCTTGCCATCCAAGCCCTCTACAAACATTAGTTAATTCTTTGCAAATCCTTATCTTTGCTTTACACCTGGGGAAAATGAAGCACTGAGCAAGGATGGAACTTATCTAAACACAGCCCCAGAGACTCATGGTAGAGCTGAGAACAAAGCCCATGTCTTTTGTCTCTCAGTCTTGTACCTTAAAGCCCTCTTTTTTCAATGCACTTTTTCAATTTTCTCATTTGAAATGTAGCAGTTCCAAATAAAGAGGTTAAGCGCCAAAAGTACAGTTGTCCTTCACTCTTCTCCTACTTCTCCATTTGAAGGGATGTGCAGATACAGAAGTTACGATTCCCTCCATCTTGGATGCAAGAGAAAAACCTTTGGACTGTGCCATGAACAGTTGTGAGTTTATTTATTTTTCTGGCACACAAGTGATCTCAGTAACAGGAGATTAATCCACAAATGCCAGTGTCTCATCCTAAAAGCCCAGCGTACAAAAGAGCCATTACTATCCTGGCATGGGTCCAACACAGTGAAAGCAAGGAAGGAGGTAGCAGTGGGCAGGTCTGTCTCACTGAAGAGCAATGGTTAGAATTCAAGTAAAACTCTTCACAATTTTGCAGTGAATGTGTTCTGCACCACAGCACTGCTGGGTTTTCCAGATGACCAGGTATGTACTTATCTATTGCTACTAGCATCCTGCAGTACAGAGACGCATCTCGAGAAGGAAAATCACACATATAGTATCATCATTTGAAACCCTAAAGGAGTGTTATTTACCTGATTTGGTAGCATCCACAGCTGCTTTGCACTGCCATTTGCAAAAGCTTGATGGTGTTTTGCCTTGCCTGAAGACAGCTTATTACAAACACCTGTACAAACTGGTTAGAACCCATCTGGGAAGGCAAATACATCTACAGGAATGCTGTAAGAAACAGACTTTGTGACACGATTACCCACACAGACACAGTCCATCCCTGTAGAGTAAGCCTCTGGATGAAAACTAGTTCTCCAGTATAAAGCATCTACTAATCCAAAAAAAGCTTACTAAATTCCAAAGCTTTAGATTACAACAGACTAAATGTTCCACATACCCTTGCCCTTCCCACTAATTTCTACTAACAGTTGTGAGGACCTAGCTAAGCTCATCCAGCTGACAGTTATTGGAACTACAGTGCCACAGTTTTCTTTTGCCTTGCAGATTTTAAATTGGGCTACACTACAGCACTGTGAAATGAAGCCGCAGCAGTACAATTTAACCCAAAAACATTAGCACCAGAATGACTGAGGCATCACACTTCTCTAATAGGACTCTTAGTGCACTTTTAAGAAAAAAAATTCCAGGAATGCAAAATGTTAGCTCCAGCACAGCTGTTCTAACAAGCTCGTCTAGGTAGTGGTGAGTAGGGAAAACCAGGATTTTACCTGCAGGGCACTCTGGGTATTTGCAGAAGTTACCTGTAAGAAGTTCCATTTTTCAACTGATCAGAAAGCAATGTAAGCCTTGCTGCTGATGACATGAGCCAGGACTTTGGTAGATGTCATTAACTTCACACCTATAAGGGGCTAGGAAAAAGAAATTGCCATTAGTTGACATTTTCTGTAGCAATTTTCAATCAGGAAGTGACAGCTGTTCTGTTAGTGCAACAGTAAGTCAGTCCTATGTGTTCTGAAAGGTCATTTCAGCATCACAACTACTGGAAACTAACTGTGTCCTTCCAGCCAGCAGCATTTACTTTTGCAGCAAACTCCCTGTACCTGTACTTGTGTCATTAAGGAAGCTGGCTATACCCCAGGTTGCTTCCACTTTGAAAGCTCCAGCATTTCTGACTGGTTCTTTCCTAATGCAGACAGCAGATAGAAATCACCATGATAAATCCACAGAAGGGGACTGCCAGTTTTCCTGGACACTTGAACATCTTGCATTCCTCATGCATCTGAGAGCTCTAATACCCTACGGCATGCAAAGCATCATAGTACCAGCAACAACCCCCAGCCAGTTCAGTGAATTGCTCTCTGCCATGCCATTCCCACGCTTTCACAGAGCGTTAACATGCAAATCCACAATATCACGTATGCTAATGTCTGCTAAAAAGGCTTTTCACTTCGGGACCTCAACTAAATGAACAAATGGAATCCCGCAGCATCACTGTGGGGAAAACAATTGCAGAGCACAAGTGATGAAGGAAGACCTTGAGTGCTGTGTCAGAATGAATGAACACAAGGGGATACAAAGGAAGGAATATGAAAACCAGCTGTGGTAATTCCTTCCTTCCACCTCAGCTTCAGCAGGATAACCAGAGCAATCAGTGCATGGTCTGTGACCCTTTGGCTCTGTGAGGGCCCACTGCTTTGGTGAAGCAATCCCAGCCTGTTTTGTTATACCCTGAGCTGCTACTCAGCTCTCAAGCACCAAGCAGCATAGATGATATGAGCACAGCAACTTCAGGGGCCATACATCTGCTCCTTCTACAACCACTGCAAAAGCACAGAGGCTGGGTTGGCAGATGGAAGATTTGCCTTTGGGGAGAAATAGGTCAGATATCAGAAAGTAACAACTGAGAAACAGATGCAGTCTTTCTTCCCCATCACACTGGTACTTTGCTCAAACACACCCTTATTAACAGAAGGCTCAGCTCTGTGAGAGCAATTCCCTGTACATTATGAGAGACAGTCTTCGCCAGCAGGCTCAAGACTGTAGCAAGGTCTCTGATGTACAAGCCTCTGATAAGGTACACGACAAGCACGCTGCCGTGAGAAGCACAAAGTGGAAGGCTCGGAATAAAGACTTTACTTGGGACACACATCCTAGGATTTCTGACCGTTGCAAGAGACCAGTTTTCTAAGGTTTCTTTTCTACATGCGGTTGATTAAACATGAGAAAAACAGAGAAATAGCATTATATTTTCATGCAGTTAATCTGTTTACAGGTATCCACTAGGACTGCGCTGGTATTTTAAGTCAAGTAGATTTCTCTACCGTGACTGTTCTGTTTGTCTTACTGAAACCATTCACAATGCCCCTCAGGTCCCACACTATTTAGAATCATAGAATAATTTCAGTTGGAAGGGACCTTTAAAGGTCGTCTAGTCCAACCCAACCCTGCTATAAGCAGGGACATCTTCAACTAGACCAAGCTGCTCAGAGTCCTGTCCAATCTGATTCAGTCTCCTTGGATGGGGCCTCTACCATCTACCACTTCTCTGGGCAACCAGTTCCAATGTTTCAACATCCTCATTATAAAAAATGTATTTCTTATATCTAGACTGAATGCACCTCTTTTAGTTTAAAAACATCACCCCTTGTCCAATTAAAACACCTCTCCTTATCGTTCTTATAAGGCCCTTTAAGTACTCAAAGGCCACATTAAGGTCTCCCCAGAGCCTTCTCTTCTCCAGGCTAAACAGTCTCAATTTAAACCAATTCTAGCTAATGGATAGTGAATAAGAGAGAAAAGGGAGTGATGAAAGCAGAAAAAAAGACTGACAATAACAGACAGTAACGTGCCCAGGTGACCTCTGATACCAGGCTCAACTCACTAATTAAGATCTGCAGCAAACCCAGCACATTTATGTTGGTATGTTTAACAATAAGGCAACAGTGTGATGCAAAATTCTTCTGAGTACACAGAAGTCATCAACTATCAATTCCACTACACAGTTCACAGAACTTTTTATCATCTGAGACATTTGCATAGCATTAAATACAATAAATGCATCTCTAAACAGAATTGATTACATGTACATATAGAAAAGTTTAGAAGCTACAGGGGATTAAAGTTGGTTTGGGTTTTTTCTATCCATGGACTTCAGCCTGTCCTACAGTGCTTGCAAAGGGCACATAAGATCTTCTTGCCCCTTCCTTCTAGACAAATCTTGCCATTGCAAGTCCCAAAACACATGAGACTCCTCGCTCTGCCAAACCCTTCAGCTCTAAAAGATGAATTCCATAGAATTTCTCTAATGCTCCTCTGGAGTGTCTTTATCCCTACTGCTACTTCACCCCAGATTGCTTTAGCTTTCTTTAAAAAATCCTATCAGATGCTAATGACAACAAATTTTCTGTTCCTCTCTTGGTGCTCCCAAAAAGTTCTTGGAGCTCTAGTTTAAACACATCACATATGTGGGCCTTGGAGTGCAAAAGGGTTGGCAGTAGGTAATAAACTTTCTCTCTTGACACAGAAAATAACCCTCTGCTGGGGCTATAAATTATTGACACCAAGAGGTTTTATGGCACAAAGTTATAACCAGCTCTTCCCACACAGCTATTCCCACTCATTGCACTCATTAATCAGAAAGCCTTTTAAATGTTATCTAGTAGCAAGAATTAAGCAGTTGTCTTTTGCACATCATGTCCCTTAGCTTGCTCTTTCATTTCCTCTTTTTCAACATTATCACATTATGTTCCCTCTTCTTATTTGCTTTTCCTCTTCACAAAGCTCTTTAAACAGCTGCAAAGGGGGAGGGACCACTATGCTCACGAAAATTCCACTTTGCAGAACGCTTCTGTCAGGTCCTACTGTCTGTCTCTTTCCAGGCATTTCATACCTCCAAGACTCAGGTTTGCTTTTACATCTCTTCCCTGTGCATCCCTGACAACAGAGCCTATTGCCAGCTGTCTAAGCTGAAGAACAGTAACCCACCTCTCCTTGTTACTGCCATGAGGAAAATGTACACCCTCGTTCTCTTTGTAGTGGGCTCCTTTTGTCTGAACGGTAAGTGACCTTTTCTTTCACATACAGTTTCAGAACAGTGAGAGCTTTTGGGGGTAGGAGGTAGGACAGTGACATGAGCTCGCAGTGTGTAACTATCACCTCGGGAGGTTGCTGACTTTAAGAGGATGTATAAAATTGATTATTTTAGTGTTGTTTCGGGCTCGTTTGATATCAGCAAATGCACTACGATGGATATAGACAGACAGTTAAGTTGGATATAAAATTATGTAACTGTAGGAGATGACAGTGATAATCACAAAATAATATCCCTTTAGATGCTCCCAGGATCATCTGTGATAGGAAAAGCAGATATTGTGCTGAAGGTGAAAAAATGAACCACGACATGATCCATAAAAAAGACAGATCTCATCCCTCCACCATTATTTGCTCAAGTTCCTATATTTTGCAAAGTTCATACTTCCTGATTTTTTAAATTAGAATGTAAACAGTTTAAATTAAGTTGTCATATATAAATATATGCTACAAAAAGCAAATGTACTTCAAGAGTATTTCCTTCAGTCTGTCAGGATTTCTTGGATATGTTTTAGCCAACACGAACAGCCTGACAGCATTTACCATGGGAGCTTCTTCCCATGGAGAGGCTGCACTGAAGTGTTCTGAGAGAATCTGGCTGAAATTGAACCAAGACAAGATCACACATTTCCCATTATTACCTATTAATCTCACACTTGTTTTGTTTCTTCAGCCTCTGAAAGGCAACTTTAGAAAACGTCTGCTTTGTAACAAAAGAAGAGTGAGGGCCCACTTTAGATTTTTAAATTATACACTTCTAAACCCCTGAGTATTTCCTTTTTTATTTGCATTAATTGCAATGTAAAAATTAAAAGTCTTTAAAATACAGTAAATTCACTGCTAGTTCCATTGGAACAATAAGCATGTGTTATTCTAAGAGGTTATGAAAATTTTTGCTTGAGAGCATGTTGAGAAGTAACAACATCATGAAGTAATTTCAGAGAAGACAAGGGGACTTTCATTGCTGCTTCTCACTTGCTCTTTACTAATTACAGATAGGAATTTGGTATGTCACTTATTTGTGAGAGAGTAAAATGATAACACATGCTACAATGTTACTTCTAAACAAATACTATTTCAACGCGTATTACAATAACTGAATTAAGGGAAACACAGGAAATATGCCTTATGTTATATTTTGAAATGTAGACAGTGATAACAGTGAACTTGCCTGTATGTCTCAGCATTGCTCCTCATTCTTTTCTGTGGAAATCACTCCATCAAATTTGTCATTACACTGAAAACAAACAGCATAAGGCAGAATGTCTAGGTATTTCATTTCATGGATTTAAATTAGACGATGTAAAAAGGAAAGTCTCCACAGGGGAGTGAATAAAATCTGTGGTTTAGTTTCTTCTGCTGTGAAATTGGAAGCATCTTGGTGCAATTTTTTTTAATGCTCATACTCCCACTGAGAAAACAAACTTCCTGAGGAATGTGTACTGCAAGTTATGTGGCAATTGCACTCCTTGTCACGGAGCAGATGTGTAGTGTGTTCAGTGAAGCTAAAATAATTTCCCCAGCTCAGGATCCACCCCAATGGGCTTTATTTATTACTGCTTTCAGTACACAAAAATACTCCATCCCCAAATTAGGACTGCTTGATCATTGTTGTAAAAAACATTTGTCTAAAAGCATCAGTCTACCCTCTGCAACATCTCTGGTGATTACTGATATTTGGGAAAAAACAGTTTGTGGGGGAAACTGCATTTCTTCCAACCCTGAGAGGAAAAAGAGAAGTTTCAAAGCCTGGTGACTGACACACAGTGCACATAAAGATGAAACTGGATGCCTGGTAATTTTGTTCTCATTAGGTGCCATCTGGTTTATATGCAGATTGTTAATGGAAAGTAAACTATAAAAACTATACAAAAATCACCCATTTCCCCCCAGTATTTACAGAGAGATCGGTTCTAACAAGTTTCAAGGCAGTGCAGGGCTGACATCTAGTGGTGCGTGATACAGGCTTCTAAATGAGGTGACAGAGTAGCCCCTTTGAGCTTTATTTCTGGTTATTAAGTTACAAAGGCTGGGATGGAACAGCAATTTTTTTAAGGATTATCCCTAGTGAAGGAATGCCGTCACTAAGAACAAGTAATAATTTCTCAAAGGGATTCATTGTTGAATAAATATTTTTTATAATGAAAGTCATGGCTTGTCATTAATCTGCCTAAAGTTTATTAAAAGTCAGTACTTGGAAATCTGAGCTGTTCTCATCAGACATGCAGACCCCACAGTATGTTTCTATTTGCAGACCAGACGACTGTGATTGCTAAACGTGGGTTTCAGAGTAAAAACTAATTACAAATCCAGAAATAGCTTTCTGCAAATATTCTGCAGTTCCGACTTCTTACTCCCTGTTTAGCAAACACTTTCTGTGCTGGAATATTCACAGACAAAGGCAGCAATGCAGTGAAAACATAGTTAACAATTCAAACAAGAACTTACCATCTTTGCTAACAGTATTCAGTGACCACTACATGAAACAAACCAACTGACAATTTATTTATATTTGAATTATAGCCATCTGCTTATGTCACTTACATATGCAACAGTGGGAACGTCTACTAAAAAAATACTACAAACAAACCCGACATAAAACTCCACCAAACCACACAATAAAATAACTTTAACCAGGATTCTCTCTTTAACTACCACAGGACTTCTAACCTATCCTTATAACCACAAAAAGATTCATTCCTAGAATGTGGCCCCCTTTTCTTCACAGTATCAAATTTAGCTTTTCCTTGATTGCTATACACAAAAAACCACCCCAGAATCTGCAGCTTAGCAAGACTCAGCACAGCTCTGGCTTGATAAGCTTTTGATTAGGCACCTTGCATTGAGAATAAATGTAATATTAAAATATCACACGGTATAGGGCTTTTATAATGACTTGCAGGGAGGTATAAAGCAAGTGTGAATCAAAAAACAAACTGACCCAACAAACACAGATACATTTATCCAAATTTTTTTTCCCAAATGCCTTGGAAAGTATTTGAAAAGCCTATTCTGAAGAAGTATTTGTGACAAAAATTGGGCTACCAGGCCACAGCATATCCTGATCTTACAAGAATTAAATCAAGCCTGGTGTTTCACAATCAACCTTTCCACAGAGCTTGAGTAAAAGTTGTTCTTAGATATGAAATCTCTGTTTGATAATCTTTCCTTTTACCTCACTCCACTTTCACACTGGATCAGAAAGAAGAAGGTCTTATGGTATTTTTTTAACCTGAGTTGGATTCAAAAGAATTTCAAGTTTCAAGAGAGACTTGTTCAGCCTAGCAACTTACAGCCCAGTTCACAAGGAAACTTGACACCTTCCAGACACGCACACAAACTTTGGCTGCTTATTTGATCCTGGTCTTTTGATGTCTGCCTTTCCCCAGATTTCATAGATAGGCTACAACATAAAAAAAACCCAGAACAAATTAATGCACCACAAATTTAAAATACTTGCATGGCCAGTGTCTTTTACTGTGTGGAACTGCTCTGGGAAGTAATGCAGCAAGTATGCTGTAAGGACACTACCCTAATTTCAGCAGTATCTAGAGTTGAATTAGGTGAGCTGAATTAGGTGACCTTTTCTATGGAAAAATCATTCTATCAATTGAATTGGAACCTGCTTTCACTAACACCATAATGTCATCAGCATCACAACACAGAACTGCCCGACACACAGCACAATGTCTCTGGGTCAGTTCTGTTGGGAGGATGTTACCAGGACCTTGCTCATCAGTATTATCAGGTGGTCAATAGTGGTTTGACAAGTCCACTGGGATGACATTAAAAAGCACACAAAGAACATGAGAACAGAATAAACTACCCTGGGGTTGTGCCAGAAGCTGTTCTGCCCCATGGGGAATGTTCAGGCTTGTTTGATAGCAACCTGTAGATACTATATTTTGTAGTCACTGGACTCCAGCTTTGGCAATCAAAGATTTACAGTATTTGTGCTAGTCCACAAATCAGGTTTTACTTCCACATAAAATAAGGCTAACATACTGCCTTGGGTTTTCAAATTTTGAAACAGGAACATCACTAGCTACCAGAGAGTCTCCAGTCATTAAAAAATCCTTTATGACTCCTACAGCTTATCCCCTGATTTTCTCTACATAAATCAGAGTCTTTAAATCTGTATGTGTACCTGCAACTCTGTCTCCTAGAGCACTAAAGAGAGAAGTCACAGCTGGACCCCCGCCTTTGGATCATAGAATAATTCTTCACCTGCTATTAAGAGGGTGGTTTGCTCCCAGTTTCTATTTCTGAGTGTAATCCCAAAAGTATCTATCAATTTGAGTTTCACATTGTATTGCAAAAAACCCCCAAAGGGTTCTGATTGATCTGCTTTGATCTGTGCTCTGTGAAAGACAGTCAACTTCAGCACAGCAAAGTGCAAGCACCATATCCTCCTGTTCACACAAGCCTACAGCCTTTAGAAAATCAAAAGCTGTCATTATTTCCCAAAGATGATCTGATGTACAGATATTCTGTGATCCCTACATCATGTCACTTTAGTCTCCCTTCCATAATCCTATTTTGTGATGCTTTACAGGAAGCATGGCAGCAGATGCTGAAGAAAAACTAATGAACCACCTACTGAGTCCTGACAGATACAATAAGTTAATTCGACCAGCTGTCAACTCCTCCCAGTTGGTATCTATAGAACTGCAGGTTTCCTTGGCACAGCTCATCAGTGTGGTAAGTTCAAATTAGGCTATGCCTTTGAATTCAATACTACCTGCACAGCACTCTAAGTAAAAATGATATCGGTATTGCTGCGTCTCTGTTCGTTTCTCATTTGTGTAATACTATTAATAGGCAGAGCCCATACATGCAATTTATACCTCACAATGGAGCTACAACAAGGAGATCAGTCTATGCCTAAGCATTGAAGGACAGGACCAGATCTTCATCCAATAAAACTCCATCTAGCTAAAATTCAAAATCATTCCACTGATTTCAGTACAGCTACTGTAAGTTACCCCACGTCAGGACCTATCCTGGACGGTGCACACCATCCGCCATCAGTGGAATGCTAATCCATTTTCTTCTGAAGTGGTTCAATGGCCTGAAAATAAGCTACAGAGCCAGCTCCAAATCACATGACATATCAGGCGTATCAACAGAGAACAGTGGAACGTTATAAAGAAAAACACACATTAGTTCTGGCTGGAATAGCTTAACATGGTTAAACAATCCTCATGTAAGCAACTCCTCATATTCAATTAAAATTACTTCAATGGGTCTGAAAGACATTTTCACCCACAAAGTTAGCATGTGTTTGACAGCTATTCCAAGGTATAAACACATCATTGCTAGGAGAAGTTACATTAACTGCAGTGGGAACGAGAGCCAGCACATAAGTGGGAATAATTTTCTGAACTGGAGCTTTCAACTCTGCTCTCTCTCCCTGGATGACAAAGAAGATACAGATGACTGCCTCCCTGTCAGAGTTTGTGTAAGGGCTAGCGACTGGACTGCTGCAAACTTTGAGGCACAGAGAATTCATGTTCTGAAATTCAAGAGGAAATGAGAGAGATTCTGATGGAACAAAAGGGAAACTGTACAAACAGTTGAGGTTTCACACACCCATGCAGGCTGGATGTAATATATATAGATAACATGGATGTATATACGTATACATACAGGATTTAATGCCATGTATACCAGATGATTCTAGTTCAAGTGCTCTCCCTCTCCTGGGGAACTCCACCTGTACACAGACATGCCTCCCTACATCCTGCACTACCACCATGAGCACAGTGTCCCCCCGGACTGCAGATTCTGGGCATAAAAAGAGATATGTCTTGCTCCAGAGGTCCCAGTGATCAACAACCTAAACAAGGTGGATGAATGGGCAGGGATCAAGAACAGCACAGCTCAGTCCCTATCCCTCTATAGCCTCACTCTCCAAGCAGAACACCAACTTAGGCATCTTATAGGCTCTAACAATCTCAAGCATCTTCAGGATCAGAGAATTTACTCATTTTCCTGAAGAAATGCTCCTGACAGATCTTCTACAGAGAGGTTTCTCTTCTGGACTGCTGTCCAGAGACAGCAGTTCATGAAGCAGAGCCTGCCAGCTGAGAGATTACATGGCAAACCTTACACCAACCTCACACAACCTCTTGTAGGCTTCCCTGATGGTCAAATGTCCCTTCTGTTTCAGATCAAAGGTGGAGAAGTGGGGTGGGGGGAGGAAACCAAGCCTGGCTATAACCACACTCACTCTCTGCCATAACTGTTCTTGTTAAAAGGCATTTGGAATTCAACACTTATGGGATTACTGTTTATCATCAGTATGTGTACAGGACTGGCCATCTTACCTCAGAGAAATGTCTGTCTTGAACTACACTAGACAAAATCATGCTCAAAAAGCCACTGAATAAATCTTATTACTGCAATACAATGAAACATTTTAGAGGCCAGTTTTTGTCTCTGTTTTTCCCTGCAGAACGAACGGGAGCAGATCATGACTACGAACGTCTGGCTGAACCAGGTAACAAACCCACAGAGAAATGGCTCTCGCAAACCACAAATGCGACTGCTTTCACTCCATCAAATGATTGTTTTGTTAGTGCTGGTCAGGACACTCCCATCACTACTGTACAATTCTTCTCTTAGGAGTGGACTGATTATCGGCTGGCTTGGAAGCCCTCTGACTACGAAGGAATAAATAAGCTGAGAATACCTTCAAAACACATCTGGTTGCCAGACATTGTGCTGTACAATAAGTAAGTAAAACTGGTGTAGTTTACGCAGACAATGAACAAAATTTTAACCAAGGAACAAGCATCAGAAACAATGAAGTAGGTCTGGTAAAATTTTAAAACTGAATTTTGTAACTTTTAGATAGTATCAAGTGTATCTGACTGGCCTACTGGGCTCAAAGATAATTTCAGTAAAATCAGTGCTTGGGTTAAAGAAATTCCAGTAGAGCTGGAAGAGGTCTGCAGTGTGAATGGTTACATCCGAGGATCCATGACAAGGCTCACAACTGAGACAGATTTATATGAAAATAGACTGTATGGAAAAATAAATTGTAGGTATAAGTGCAGTTGCAAGAAGACATCTGGAATCCTATCAGACATCTTAGGGTCTGAGATACAGTTTTCTCTCCTTCTTCCCCCACTCCTTTTTCTACCACAGACCCCCAGACATAAATCTGTTACAAAGTTCACACATACCATAACTCCAAGAGTTCATATTCATGTAGAAAACCAAATTATATTCAATTTTCATAAAGCATTGAAAAAATCCATTATATGAACATATAATAAATCTGTCAACACTTGACCATGTTGCTTTATAGTACTGAGAAAAATAAAAACTTGTTGATAGATCATACTTCAGTTCCTCTTTCAAACAAACAGCTGACAATTTTGTTTTGCTTTGGTTTAAGTCTCTAGCAAAACCTTGAAGTGGATGATAAATGGGGTTTTTTTGAAAAATAATCAAAATTTATACTTTTACGATACTTTGAAAACCAATGAATTCATGAACACGTGAAGATTTATGAACATATACAGATGGGAAACTCAGGAAGTTTATATATAACTGAGTTAAGTCCTTGGAATCCTACTACTGGAAATCAGATTTGATGAACCTTTAAAACTAGTGTATTAGTCACAAAATAATTCAGCCAGTGGATTAGGATGTACTCTGCCTGCTCAAAGCTTGTTCTGGTAAATTGTGCCTCTGCCCTGCTTCTTTTTGCTACTGACCAAGTGATACCATTTACTGGTTTGTAAGAAAAGAAAGAAATAGTTTCAAAAGGTTTCTTAAACACACAGGAACAAGCCTCACCATATTGGATTTCTATGTTAGTACAAAGCTTCAATTAAATTTTAGCTAAAGGACAGCTCCATGTAACTTACTGCTGGTGGAGCAGAGTTTCACAGGCATCAGTCAGTTCAAGGTGCTCAGGAAAACACAAAGCACATTCCCATGCCCACAGCTCTGTCTGTGGCCTGTGCAGAGGGCTCTGAGACTGCAGCCCAGCCTCTTCCCACAGCTGAGACAGGGCAGCCAGAACCCACATATTCCCAGCCCAGGAGTCTGCCCAGCACACGGTATGGCACGATGGCAAAGCTAATTCAGGGAGTACAGATATGTGAGAACTAAGATACAATTCCTTTCTCAAAAAATAGCTATTTTATTGGCAATGAAGTAACAACCCCTATTAGTGGCTGTAGCCACTCACTTCTGCATCTGGTTGTTTCACTGTCTGCGTGAATTAGCTATAAAGGTCTCAGCTCAGTGCCAGGGACTCATTGCTTCACCCAGGTGAGCCCTTTCCAGAGCCAAACCTAACTGATTCAGACATATATGCCAAACCTTAGATATCTGTAGCATTTCCCTGCTTAGAAAAAAAAATCACCCCTAGCACTGAAATAACTCTATTTTCCATGATGTCTTGTCAACAAACAAGAATACTACCTCAGGATACTTACTGGCTTAAACAGCCCTACCTTGTTTGCCCAGAATATTGGGCAGGAGCAGATACTATTGACTGATAATGATCTTCTCCCTGAGTAAAGGGCCCGTCACAACATGGAAGACTCCCCTGGTGGAAGCTCAGCAGTTGGAAGAGATACAAAGCCAAGATTATTTGTGGGCACTAAGAACGCTGTGGCTTGTCTGTTCTGGTTTTGTAATAAGTAAACATTAACTGGAGTGACGCAGTAAATTATAACCCATATAATTACATTTCCTCTGCCTACACTCTCCCTGCATTTCTAACTAATGCTGCTCATCCTTATTTCCTTGTCCAAGTCATTTAGGAGTGTTGCTGTGTTCTTAGCAGTGGCTGTGTTCCAGATCAAAGGTACCTCCATTTTCACATGGGATGATCTCATTCTTGCTCAGCCTTCAGAGCTGTAGTAAGCTTTAATTACTTGAGCAAACATTTACAAAACACATTGATTTCTTTGGATGAAACAGAGGTGTGTATTTGGTATTTAATAATGATTTTATAAATTTTTTCCTGTAAGTATTGGACCAAAAAATCAACTCTCTGACTGGGAGAAATGCATACATTGATCTCCCTATCAAGTTATAGCTCCCTACAACACAGATTTCAAAATAAAAATATTAGTAAACTTTGATTCTTGGAACAACTGAGGCCCACAAGACCAAGAATGTCAAACCTTTTCTGTTTTCAACTATATTTTTGCTCCTATTATTTTATCACCTTCTCTCCTTTCTCTTCTCTCCTCTTCTTAGTGCGGATGGCACATACGAAGTCTCGCTGTACACAAATGCCATTGTAAAGAACAATGGAAGCATTCTCTGGTTGCCACCAGCCATTTACAAGAGTGCCTGCAAGATTGAGGTGAAGCATTTCCCATTTGACCAACAAAACTGCACACTGAAGTTCCGATCCTGGACATATGACCACACAGAAATTGATATGGTGCTCAAGACTTCCATGGCAAGCATGGACGATTTCACGCCAAGTGGAGAGTGGGACATTGTAGCACTCCCAGGAAGAAGGACTGTAAATCCTTTGGACCCCAATTATGTCGATGTGACATACGATTTCATTATTAAAAGGAAACCACTTTTTTATACCATCAATCTTATCATTCCCTGTGTGCTAATTACATCCTTAGCCATCCTGGTATTCTACTTGCCTTCAGACTGTGGTGAAAAAATGACCTTATGCATATCTGTGTTGCTTGCCTTGACTGTGTTCTTGCTGCTGATCTCCAAAATTGTCCCTCCAACATCTCTAGATGTTCCACTGATTGGGAAGTATCTCATGTTTACAATGGTGCTGGTGACCTTCTCAATAGTTACCAGTGTCTGTGTGCTCAATGTCCACCACAGATCTCCAAGTACTCACACTATGCCCCCCTGGGTAAAGCTGGTTTTCCTTGAAAGGCTCCCAGCCTATCTGTTCATGAAGCGCCCAGAAAATAATTCTCCACGGCAGAAGCCGTGCAACTGCAAAAAGACAAAAGCAGAGAATCCTTCTATGGAGCCATCTGACTTCTACAAGAACTCTACCTATTTTTTGAACACAGCCTCTGCCAAAAGATACGATCTGAAAGTCTCTGAGACACTTGACAATGTCAGCAGTCATCGAGATTTTAGGTTAAGAACAGGTGCAAAATTTTCTCCTGAAGTGCAAGAAGCAATTGATGGAGTCAGTTTTATAGCAGAGCACATGAAAAGCGATGACGACGACCAGAGTGTAAGTAAAAATGAGAAATCCCTGTCTTTCCAAACTTCATCTCCTGTCCTCTTCTGTAACATGCTGTTCCTCAGAAAGCATATTTGAACTATTGTCAAATTTTTAGAGAGATTCTAGATATAGCTCATAAGAGGAAATAATTCATGCCATTAAAAGAACTTAATGAGCAGCGATTTGGTAACTGCAAATACTCTCCTGATAAATAACATGGCTATTTCTACAAAAGGAGTTTGCTGATAGCCCAGTAAGTCATGAAACGCTCTAAAAAGCTTTGTTGTCACATTCAAATGGCGATTGGCAGGGGAAGAAAACAATATTCAGTTCCAGGTTAGAAACAGCATATTTTTCACCACTGTGAATCAGTAAGACTGTGATTCGACCCATGGCCAGGCCAAGTTAACCAGAAACAATGTACCTACAGCTCAAGCATTTATTTACCTAACTGAGCACAACAGGAGGATTTAGTAAAATTGGTAGAAGGCCTTTGCAAACACCCTTTCTGGGCTAAGACACCTGTCTGTATATGGCAAACACGATGGGTAGGATTAAAAACCTCAGCAGAGCTGACTCTCCTTTCATTTGAGTTAAACCAGATTCGTTACTGGTTAGAAGTACTTTATGTAAGCAGTGCTGCGCTGCTCTATTCCCCGCCCTACTCACAGGCCACTCGCTAGCACAACAGAGCTGATGTGAACACTCTGTGAATAATGCTTGGAAAATTCAGGCAGGTCACAGGTTTTTTTTCAGACAAGCACCCAAGGCTGGGAAAAATCATCCTCATACCTACCATTGCCCTCTCTGTAACCCAGACCCCAGTGAGACTCCAGGTTCTCTATTCCTGTTGGCTTCCCCTCCCTCAGCCAAGCAGATTAAATAAAGTCTGGTTTCTGATCCTGCAGAAGTCCCTAGAGGAGCATGCTGCTGAGTAGTTCATGTTTTCTATTAACTGAAATTACTGTCAATATAAATAAAGAAGTTCAGCTATTAACATTAAACATGAGCTTGTAAACCGTGAAGCTGACTGAACAGAAGCCAACTTCATAGTGCAGGAAAAGGTCTTCTAATAGCTCAGAAATTCTTGCAAGAATGTGTCGCACACTAAGGGATCTACAAAGCTTTCACTTGATAGTTAGAACAATTTTCAAGAGCACTTTATGTATTTAAAATCCACTTAATGCTTTTCACATAGGGTCCTCTGATATTACATATAATTTTTTTAGATTCATAACTTTATTCTCTGCTTCCTTCCCTCATCACAACGGTCTGATAACAACAGTTCATGTACATTTATATGGTCTGGCTGCAGAAGCATTCAATTCTCATTAGCAGCAGTGGGAATTAAAAGTGTACACTGAAGGAAAAATATGTAATATTCTAATATCAGACGTGATTCAACTGACAAGGATGATAAAGTCACTGATGTGAGGACATCCCATGTGTAACTAGAATCACCGAGAGAGGAAAAATTATTCCTGAGATGCAAATGAAAATTGATATATTTCCCCTTTACTGTAATAGCCCAATTAGTCGCTTCAGTCTGAGACAGAATCTAAGGCCATGACTTTTACAGACAACACGTGCAAGGCAAAAAGGGATTTTAATAAAAACAACAGTATTAATATGCATTAAACCCCATGAATAAGATGACTGCTGATAAGAAAAGAATTCTGAAGCTAACCTTGTTTAACAGCAGTAAACACCATCTATTTTTGCCCACTGAGATTAATAGATTTACAAACTAAAGTTAAAGGAAAAAAAAATTCCTTAATTGGATTATACTGTGGGTCCTTCAGGGCTGGCACCACACCAGGCAGCCACAGTCAGTATCTGATGTATCCAAGAAAGCCAAAAAATATTTACTGTATTTTTCTCCACTGCTCAGAAGGGTTGTACAAGAAAAATCCCTTACCAAACCTAAAGTCAGTTTATTCCATGAACCTTGAGATTTGTTTCCTTTTATTTTCATAAACAAAAACTCAGCATTAGCACGAGCAAGACCAAAAGAATATGACAAATTGCTAATATCTTTAATTGGCTTTTTCTTCCAGGTCATTGAAGATTGGAAGTATGTTGCCATGGTAGTGGACAGGCTGTTTCTCTGGATATTTGTCCTTGTTTGTGTCCTGGGAACTGTTGGATTATTTCTGCAACCACTTTTTCAAAACCACACTGCTGCCATAAACCCTTAGTTGTTATTTAAAATTGTCAATACTTACACAGATATTTGGTCTCATTCTGCTCTCAGTTCCCCTCTGTTAAATCCACAGAGGTGCCAAGTGAGATGCACTTACATCCCTTAGAGTACGGAAAAGGAAAGCAGAACTTGACTTACTGGGATAGGAAAAAAAAGCAAAACAAACACAAAATATTTTTTTCCAGTGAGTCCAGTACTTCTGGTGGTATCTTGCCCTTTTTTCAATTATTTGAAGTCTGAGCATTACAGTGAAAAATTTTTACTGTACAAGGTGTCATCCTGGCATCATCGTCATCATCATCATCATCATCATCTTATTATTATTATTATTATTATTAATTNNATTTTTACTGTACAAGGTGTCATCCTGGCATCATCGTCATCATCATCATCATCATCATCATATTATTATTATTATTATTAATTTTAAATATATTGCCTTAGGAAGAATATTTTATTTCCTTAGAATACTGCAATTTTCCTATTACAAAGAAAGTACTGTGAAATTTATTTCCTTCAGATACATCAAAACTATTTGTGTCCGCTTTATAAAGAGCTTTGCAAGTGGGTTTGATACTTAAATCCGAACTGAGAAACAGAAACACTTCTGAGGTAAACTCTGACAGGTTCCTCACCTTGTTGTCTCTGGTAGCTGATGGATCAACAAAGGCCAAATTAATGTATGATAAACAAACATGTATATAATACTCTGTTTGATGATGAAATATAAATAAAACATAAAATTTTCCTTTATATAGATTTAGTCCTCAAATTTTCTGCAACTTTAACAGCTCATGTATCTGGGGCACAAATACACTTTAATGAGTCTAAGGCTAAGAGGACAGGAAAGCAATGGGAGAAGACAATGGTGAAAGACAGCAAGAATGACAAGACACCTGAGAACACACAGAGCTGTGTGTTTTTCTGGGGAGATTTTCATGTGGATTTAAGTATAACACACAACAAATCAGCTAGGGAAGCACATAGAGTCCTAAAGTCTTTGGCAAAGGACAGCTCAAGGCCCTAGACCCCCGTCACAGGACAATCCCACCACAGTTTGTTCCAGGTAACCTGCAAAAAGAGAAGTGGGCTCCTGGCACTTTTCAAGTTAAACCAATCTCAGTTTTTTCCTTGGGGTGCTGTCAGGACACACAACAATTGTACCACCATTGGTAAGTACAACTAATAGCTGGTGAACAAACTGTTAAAATCCACTGCTGCTTGTGAAGGGGATCTGAGGCTCACCTGTCCCGGGGGGATTAGTTGACACCTAAACCTGTGTTCTTCAACAAGCCACAGCTGAAGACAGTTCCAGCTCTAGTTGCCTTCATCAAGACCAAGCTACATTTCTGCCTAGACTGCCATTCCCCAGGCAGGCCCAGGTAAGAACATAGATTTAGATGTGCCAGAACAGCTGCATCCACACCTTTTCAGTTGTTCAGAGTAGCTGCAGGACTGCATTCACTCCCTCCCAGCCTGTGGCTGAGCTCCCCTGCACCAGCAGCACACACCCCCATCCGTGAGTCGTGGGAGGGCTCCCCGAGGGCCTGAGCACTTCAGCAGGGCCTGGTGCCCAGCAGTCTGGGAAGGAGCTGGGGGGAAAGTATGACAAATGGGGTGGGTGAGGCTGTCTTCAGCCCCATGTTAGAAGAAGGAAGGGTTGTCACACTGTCATCCTCCCTTCCATTCCCCTTCCTCTAAGCACTGTAACTGTGTCCCTCACACAGACAGGGCAGGGAGGTGATGGATACCTGTAGGACTGCCCTACTGATGCAGGCACACCCTGGGATGACCATATCCTCCTCTCACAGAGACGGCAGCCCCCTGGCCACCTCCCCAAATATTAAGTATTCTGGACACTCCCACGGTGACCGCTGGGTGGTGTAAAGTTTAAGTGGGTCAAACGGGCTTTCCCCGCCTTAAATGTTTCCTTCTCCTTTTCAGACCTAGAGAGCAGAGCTACTCTGCAGGCACCTGAAACAACAGCGGTGAAGTGAGATGGGGCATGGACAGCCCCTGGGAGCAGAGGGGTGCCTTCCCCACGCAGGGGGATGCTGCTGTACGTTAGGTTATATCCCAACCACAGGTGCACACACTGCCCCAGCTGCTGAACAGCTCTTTCTGCTTACAGAGAAGGCACAGGGAAGCCAGAGCAGCTGCCAGCGCTGGGCAGGCAGTGTAAAGGTGAAGCCCCTTTAAGTATCAAAATAACCCTGAATAGGGAATTTGAAAGAGGCAATGCAGACTTAAATGCTGTGAGAGCTGCTGCACACTCCTTCAGGGCAGGAGGGAGAGAGACTCACCCAGCCAAGTAGCCAAGGATGCAGCAAGGCAGCTGCAGTCCCCCTGACTGACACGGGCTTGTGCAGAGCAGAGACCCCTCTCTACTGTTTTCACCCAGCATCACCAGCACTTTGGGCTCTGGTCCCCTCTTACCCTCATTACTCTTCTACCCTTCTCCTTATCCTCCCCCTCACTGCCTGAATGCAACTGTAATGAGGCCTCAGGTGCTCCCATCTCAGAACTGGCCTTATCTTTATGAGCAGTAAAGACTGATAATGCTTGGCTCTGTAACTGCAGCCTTCAGCTGAATTATCCTCAGCATGGACAAAAGTTTTAGAAAGGATTTGGCAGCTCAGCTAGCAGCTAACACAGAGTACAGGCAGATGAAGGCCTCAGACTTGACAAACCAGAAAAAGCTTTCAAGAGGCACATCGCTGGCCCCAGGGAGATCCCTGCAGAACCAGAGCTCCTCATCCAGGAAATGGTGGGCTCTGGTGCTTTCCACACACTGTGGCCGCCATACTCCTTTCTTAATCATGAGTGAAACAATATACTCTTTCCTCGTTATGTTCTTGGAAACCACCACTGTATCTTTAACATTTCCAGAAATAATTTAATCCATAGCAAACTTCAGAACAAAAAATTTCACCCAAAGTCCGAAAATTCTGAAAAATCTGACCTCCTAAAACTGCACTTTCCAAATGGCAAATGCTATTTTTGCCTAACCCTCAGCAGCTCCACCTACATAATACATAGAACTGCTCCCAGCTGAACTTGTCAAAGAATTTGACAAAGGGTTTTCTGCTTCGATTTTTTGGGCAAAATTTTAGAACTAAAAGACTGGAGAAATGGAAACATCAAAAATGTCATCTTCCAGGCAAACATGAATATGACAATGTCCCAGCTCATTGAACAAAATAAACTTCAACATTTCTACTTTCCAGTAGAAAGTTTTCCAGGGGGTTTTACCATAATGCTTTCCATTTGAAAAAAAGTGGACATTCAAAACGTATTTTATACTAAAATTGTTTTTCAGTGGTAGCGTGCAACCAGTCCTTGCTTCCCTACCAGTGAGGAAAAGCCTCTGTTTGGTCTCTCTCCACTCCCTACCATTACAAAATTCTTTAATCTGGACCAATCTTGCCTTCCACCAGAACACTTGGAATGCCAACACTACCACTCACATGCACCACCTGCACCCAGGTGGGTTTACTGGGGACTGTTTCTGCACCCCTGCAGCCACAGCAAACTGGGACCAACAGCAAGCAAACTGGGAACGACTGGGAGCATCAATACCCCAGACAAAGATGGGAAAAAATTCTTTTCTACATCTCCTGAGCTGATTATGATTTGATCTTAACAAATCTTAACAAAGCGAAACCCCTCTAATAGCAGCGTGTTTATTAAAGAACAAAGGCTGCATAGTTTGTTAATGCAGATCTTTGGTAGATCAGCTTCCCCCTACCCATACAAATTCTTCTTCTATGTAGTTCTGCAATGCAGTCATGGTGACGTGTTCTCATCACATCACCCTCCCCAGCCATAAAAATAATCCTGCCACAATTCTGAGCTGATTTCACCAGGAAATCCAGCATGGGATGTTAGAAACAAAGTATCTGTGCCATTACAAACACCACTGAAAATTTCAGTAACTAGGCAAATTAAGCTAAAATACCTATATCTCTTGATGCTATGGCTCTTTGCTTCCCCTGCAGATCAGATGTTTCCAAATTATTCAGGTTAAGTGTTGACTTCTGGGGAACACAGATTATGATCTGATCTTTGAAGCTTGAACTCATTTCTAGTTGGGATTAAAAAGAACAAACAAAATTCTCAGTTATAATGCTGCTTATAGCAAGGAGACAGAAAGGGAAAACATTTAGTCTCAATGCCCTGGAAATGCAAAACCAAAAGTATCCACAAAGGGTTAAGCTAAAAGACCAAGCAGCCGAGTTCTCTGGAAAAAAAAAGAAATAAAATCAAATGGACAGTAAAGCCTATTTCCTCCAAACTAATAGAATTACAGAAATTATCATAAGAGCGTGTGTCTGGGGACAAAGTGAATGATGCTCTGAGAGATAGGGCTAACAGGATAAACAAGCTCAGTGCCAAGAACTGAACCCAGTCTGGTGCTCTTTCTCCCACTGCTACCTCTTAACACGGTGCCAAATGGGGTCATTGCTTATCCTTCCCTAAGGGCAGGCAGTGAAGCACCTATTGGTGCTGTCACACAGGGCTTCCTTCTCATCTGTTCTAAAAATGAGGGTAGAATCCCATATTTTTCTCTCCCTCCTTCCTCTTTTTACACAGATGTGTGCAACAACCACTGCACGAGCCTTGCATCACCCAGTCATTCCAGATGGGGAGAGGAATACAAAAGGTGACATGTAAGTTAACAAGGGAAGCCGATGGATACCTGGGAAATGCCTCACTTTGCGAATCATGATTTTATAGTTGAACTTTAAACAACTCCTCCTTCTTTCTAGTGTCCTTACCCATGAACAATAAGGTTTTGTGGGATCATGTTGGGATCCTGTGCTCATTTTCCCCTTCTCAAATTTCACCTTTCTAATGTACAAAAGCAGGAATGGTCCAAAGACAGTTATTCTTAAGGGTTTGGTCAAGTTTGATAACCATTTAAAGCCCCAGATTCTTGCCAGATCCCAGCTGCTATGGTTACCACACTGGGCTCAGATCCCACCAACAACTGTACATGCCTTTAATTACTCCTTGGGAATAGCACATCCTTTTTACACAGTCAAGCACCCAGCACATGCTCTTGTGAGATGAGACATAAGCAGGAAAAAACCTCAACATTAACAGCATAATTGGAAATTCAGGTCCCATGATCTCAGTTCACTGCTAAATCAGGCATCCCTAATGTCAATATTCATTTCAGTACAATTCAATTACAAGATTTGTATTAATTAAACTTCCCCTAGTAGACTGGCGTGAGCTTCTGATAGATAAGGATCCTGTATAGCAGCTGGCTGGAAAACTCTTCAGCATCGTCAGATTAGCAGGCTCATTTATGCACCATTTTAAGGACTCTTACCCACTATCTGTGCCAGAAGACTGCTCTTTGCCTACAATAACATCTGTTTTTCCTGCACTTTATTTGCCGTTTCCAAAGCTCTGACAGCCTGGGTAGCTTGAAAGGGGGCAGCACAGCAAACCTAATGGGAGCTCAGTGCGCAGAGCTGTGCTCAGGGTCCTGCCGGCTGCTGCTTGCAGGCATTTCACGCATCGGAGGAGCGGAGCTCGCCCTGCTCCCTGTGTTCGTACAGTCCTGGCAGCGAAGCTCATCCTCAACAGCCCCTGTCCACAGGCAGTAATTCATAACACCATGGAGAGCCTGAATGCACTCCTTCTAACTGCTGCTGCTTGCTTTCTCTGTCAAGGTGAGTGATCCTTAATTTGTTATTCTTTGATGGTGAAGGGAGGGTTGAAAAGGGGAGCAGGAGATAGCTTTGGTGCAAATTATTTTTAAGAAGTGCAGAAGCACTCTCCAACCTAAGGGGCAAATGTACAGAATCGTGGTACAGCTCTTTCTGTTACATAGTTTGTTGTTCAGTGGGGGGTTTTTTAAGTTTATCCTTACAAAGTAGTTAGGTAGTCCTGATTAAAGATGTCAAACAGGACACATAAAGCCATTTTAACATGAAGGAAAAGCATCTTACACATAAAGGTGTGGTTTCACATATTGCAGAGAAGACAAGAAAGTGTCAACATTAAAGAGCTTTAAGTATGTGCTGCAAACAGCATGCCTTCTCTCTGCAGATATGGAAAGCACGAAATATTTAAACAAAAAAACACAGAAATGCACTTCTCTAGAGACAGTGGATGCTAGATTTAATTAGAGTGCTGGTGACATGTAAAAAGGCTGGCAATTTGGGACTGACTATAATAGTTGTTAACATCTAGATTTAAAATTATTTACCTAAAAGGGTGGGGGGTATTTGTTCCAGGAAATCTCAATCTATGAGGTAGAAGATATCAAGAAATAATATGGACAAGACTGACAGTTAAAAGGTGTTCATTTTTTAGTTAGCAAGTCAGCTTGAATGATTTCACTAATCTGAAAACAAAATTGCACTCCAAGTGAACAAGAAAAAGCACAAGGGGTAAAAACCAAACAAACAAAACCAAAACCAAACAAAAGACCTCTTAGCTGAACAGTTTCACATGAGGGGAACCCTCTTGTTTTAGGGAGAGGTGAGGTCTCACAGATTGGAAAATAACACCTGCTTTGTGTAATCTGTCACCTGCAGATACTTCTGCCTCCCCCCTCTTTCTCTACTAAAAAACAACTGGCAAAAAATGAACATGTCCTTGCAAATATTAATATTTCATATATATTCATATTTCTCTTTCAAAGGAACTGTAGGATATGTTAGACAGACTTCAATTTGTGCCTTTGCCAAATTTGTGTGGTGCTATCCATTAATGACAAAACAGGCCTTTTTTGGTTTTTCAGTTGGAATTCATGAGGATGTGTAGTCCAGAAGAGAGTTTAAGAGATAGCTCTCTAAAAATAAAGGGCCACTGGCTTCTAATAGTGTCAGGATGGTTATTGCCTAGATAGTTTGATAGTAAAGTGGTAGTGTAAAATACAGGCTCTTGCACCTCATCCTGAAACAGGTGAAGTACCTTGTTGTTTAAGAATTTCAGTTTGCAGCTTTTTTGTTGGCCACAGGGTATGATGAATTGCACTTATGACTGGCAATAGGACAATAGGAATGTATCATAAATAAAACTACTTAGAATAACAAAGGGGTAATTAGCACATTTCTTTGAGTGTGCTGAAAAGTCTTTGAATTTAACAGTTAATCAAATTTTAATCTTTTTTTTTATGTATATTTTAAGAAGCAGGCTGTTATCGTCACCGTAATGCAGTCATGACTCAGACTAGAAAGCAGACTTCTCATTTCCCAGGACTCCTATTGCAAGGTGTTCTGACCCCTTACCAGAGGCCTGGTTTGTTGGGTTACACTTTCCCCTTCTTCTGTTCCAAGCCCTGTGGCCTTGCCAGGTCTAGGGGACTGGGACTGGGAGGGGGAAGGGCTTTTACACCCCCAGTTCTTCAGTAATTCCCCAAAACTATTTTTTAAACTCACTTGCAGACGTGTGTTAGAAAACCTCTGTCATAGCATTACCTTTCACTGCTTTTCTTCTCGCAGCCCAAGCGAATCCCCCCATGGCACACATTCCCCGCTTAGGCGAGGCTGGGGCTCTGCCCAGCGCACAGGGATGCTGAGCAGTCAGTTCAGTACCGGGGCGACCCTGCCCCGCACGGGGCTGGCCCGGCGCTCACCCCGTGCCCTCCGCAGGCTGCGGCGGCTCCGAGGCCGAGCACCGGCTCTACGCGGCCCTCTTCCAGAACTACAACCAGTTCGTGCGCCCCGTCAAGAACGTCTCGGACCCCGTCATCATCCAGTTCGAGGTGTCCATGTCGCAGCTGGTAAAGGTGGTGAGTACCGCCCCGCCGGGCCGCCGCGGCAGGGGCGGCACGTCTCCCGACACACCTCTCTTTTCCAGGACGAAGTCAACCAGATAATGGAAACCAACCTGTGGCTGAAGCACGTAAGTAGCGCTCAGTGACAGCGCAGAGGGCACCGGCTCACTTCCCCTCCAGCGCGGGAGTGTTCCCCGCTCCGCCGGGGCGACCCGGGGCAGAAGGACCCGCCCGCCCAGAGAGGCTCCGGCAGCACCGGGGTCGCGGGTCCGGGGCCAGGCTCTGGTCCCTCGGGGCACAGACGCATCCCGGGACAGCATCCTGGGAGAGAATCCCTGGACAGATCCTCGGCTCCTCCGCTCCGCGCCGGCGGCGCCGCCCGAGCCCTTCCCCGGCGCGCTGCTGCGCCCCAGCGGCCGCCGCACGGCACGGCAGGCGGGGACGGGAGGGGACGGGACGGGAGCGGAGGAAGGGACGGAACGGGAGCGGAGGAAGGGACGGGACGGGAGCGGAGGAAGGCTGCTACACTTACTGCAGTCACTAAATACAAGATTTTTTCTCTGGAAACTTCCAAACGCGCTGCCTTGGCAGACACCAACGCAAGGGAAGCATCTCGGCACGGAGGTCCCGCACAGCGCCACTTTGTGCTAGTTAGCTCCCGTTAAGTGAGAACAAACCAAAAATGTGTACTTCGCGTTAAAAAGGCTTTTTAAAAATGCAGTTACTCACTGTTGCAGTCAGCTTAGTAACCAACTTAGTTCCCACTTTCAGCTTGATATTCAACTTCCTTAAAATGGGGTTTAACAAGCACTAGTGACAAAGGCTGTTACCTGAGCCATAATATCCTAGAGCTCTCTCTGACCCATCTACCCAAGGTCCCTCAACTGATCCCTCAACTGATGCTCACAACTTGCACCACAGCCTCCAGAAATCTCTTTTCACTATCCCACAGATACCTGGTTTTTTGAGATCAAATTATTATTACAGTCCTACACGCTCTGAAAAGACAGTGTCTTATTCCTTTTTTCACCTTGTCCCAGCTATTGAGTATACATTCCTGGGACAGAGCCACATATATTTAAGTCATATATGGATATGACCAACAAGGTCTAGCTATCTAGGCCCACCTACAATCTGCATATGAAAAAACACCACACATATGTGTTTGTTAAAGAAACATCTAAACACTGTAGTATCCAAAATAAATCAACCCTGGAAGTGATATGACAGCACTCAGTTCAGATCTAGTCCACTGAATTTCAGTTTCTTCACAAACCTAACATAGACTCATTTCTACCATAATTAGATCTGGAATGACTACAAGCTTCGGTGGAATCCAGCAGACTATGGAGGTGCCGAATTCATCCGAGTTCCATCTGGCCAGATCTGGAAGCCAGATATTGTTTTATATAACAAGTAAGGCTCTTGCATATTTAACTTCTTAATTCAGGGAGAGGGGGGTGATGTTACCAATTCTAAAAGAATCAGCAGCAAGTTCACAGAATGCACTGAAAACCTGCTTTTCAACACACCTGTGTCCTGCATCCCCTCATTGCTGTTCTCACCTTCATGCCAGCTACGTCAGCATCACTGGGCAGGAGCCAGCTCTAACCTGGAGCTGCAAGTGAGCAGGCCAAAGTGAGCTTGGCTTTTCCCCTTCACAAACCCCTGGGAGTCACAACTTTAACTGAAAGAAATGCAAATTCTAGCTTTTTAGCAGTTGAATTCACAGTCTGACACCTTTTACTTTAGATGTCAGTTTCTGAGACTGTGAAGAGCCAAACCATAACTAAATGGATCTGTAAGAAGCAATTCTCAATGAAATGGACTCAGCTACAAGATCCAAAGCTCAGGTCTATGGATCAACAGTGATGCCGCTCCTTTTCTAACTGGGGCCTTAAAACTTCAAATTACCCTTTAATTTTATTTTTTCATATACTCAGCTGGATCATATAAGATAGCAAAGTGGGACTTAAAAAAACCTCTTACCAAATACATTCCTTATGCAAAGATACACCCCAACCCTAATTCTGTCTTTCCATAGTTACTACCTGCACTGTCCACAGAAGAGGTGGAAATTCCAGTAATATTCTTATCATCCCTTGAGTTCTGATGTGCTTGATCGATCTAGAATAGAATAGAATTAAATAGTTCAGTTGGAAGGGGCCTACAACACTCATCTAGTCGGACTGCCATTTGCAATCTGTTATTTGTCATTTTGAATATTGATTGCACCTAGCCATGCTATTAGTAAGAGAGAATATTTCCTTCCAGCTCCTCCCTGGTGAGTTTATAGAGCTGTTTGTTTCAGTTTAACTGTGCAAATTTATGGTGGTCACTGACTTGGTCTTGCGTGAGCAATTCAGCTCCAAGTAAACAAGTAATTGCTGACTTCCCCAAAACAGATTGAAGAGTTAATGTATATGATCTGAATGTGTGAAACTACCTGGAGTAGATCATTCTAACTTTTGTTATTTTTACTTGCTTTACAGTGCAGTTGGGGATTTCCAGGTTGATGACAAGACAAAGGCCCTTTTAAAATACACAGGTGATGTGACCTGGATACCTCCAGCTATATTTAAAAGTTCATGTAAAATAGATGTAACCTACTTCCCATTTGATTATCAGAACTGCACTATGAAGTTTGGTTCCTGGTCTTATGACAAAGCCAAAATTGACTTAGTTTTAATTGGCTCTACAATGAACCTGAAAGATTACTGGGAGAGTGGAGAATGGGCTATAATTAAAGCTCCTGGGTATAAACACGACATCAAATACAACTGTTGCGAAGAGATATATCCGGACATCACATACTCTCTTTACATTAGGCGTTTACCTTTATTTTACACTATCAATATGATTATTCCCTGTCTGCTGATTTCTTTTCTGACTGTATTAGTTTTCTATTTGCCCTCAGACTGTGGTGAGAAGGTGACACTCTGCATATCAGTTCTTCTCTCTTTAACAGTGTTCCTTCTTGTTATCACAGAAACCATACCTTCTACTTCCCTGGTAATTCCCCTTATTGGGGAATACCTCCTTTTCACCATGATATTTGTAACTCTATCAATTGTCATAACAGTATTTGTACTAAATGTGCACTACAGAACACCCAAGACACACACAATGCCCGTGTGGGTGAGAACCATTTTCTTGAACTTACTTCCCCGGATCATGTTCATGACAAGGCCTGCCAGTGATGAAGAGAATAATCAGAAGCCAAAACCATTATTCACTTCTGAGTTTTCAAACTTAAATTGCATCAACGGTTCTGAAACCAAATGCTGCAAAGATGGCTTTGTATGTCAAGATATGGCGTGTAGCTGCTGTCAGTACCAGCGCACGAAGTTCTCCGATTTCAGCGGCAATCTCACTAGAAGCTCAAGCTCTGAGTCTGTAGATCCTATGCTTTCATTTTCAGTTCTGTCACCAGAAATGAGAGATGCTATTGAAAGTGTGAAATACATTGCAGAAAATATGAAAATGCAGAATGAAGCAAAAGAGGTAAGAACATATTTTACTGTTACTCAAAATGCAGATGCCTTTTGCCATTAGAGTGTTTGGTAAGAAAAAGATCTTAAACAAACAGACAAAAAAGATAACAGAGACCATTATTTTATGCAAGCAAATTACACAAGCTGTATTACAAGTATGTGCAATTTTGAACTTACATAATTGAGAAGCAGCTCTGCTGCACAATGATCTCTTTATTGACAATATATATACTGAGTGAGGCATGTTAAGGCAACCACTGCTAGGGGAACATACCACAGCACCCATCCCATAAGAGTTGAAGTTAGGATTTTCCAAGCTATAATCTTAATAGTGGAATTTGCTGACCCTATGGCCTTTAGAAAGTTACATTCTCCCTCCCACAGCTTACCATCAACAACAGAAATGTAAGAGTGAATGTCCCTCACAGTGATGATGGTGCTCATTCTGTTGCTGCTGCAGAGTAAAGTGCTGTAGCTAAATGAGGCAACTACTGCAAGACAGGGACTGGCATCTTTCATAAAGCTGCATCTTAACATAATAAAGGAGAAAAAAAAATTAAAAGGTTTTTTTCTACTATATTCCTCAAACATACTATGAGCAGTAGCCACACCATCACAATTATCACAGAATGTAAATCCCCACACTCCAGCACTTCATTCTAACTTCACTTTGTTTATACTGAAATCAGAACTCTGTTTAGATTTAGTTGGTACACAAAATACAGGGTTGCTTTGGGTTTTTAAGTTTCCCTTAACAAACAAGTTCTAAGCTAAAAAGAACAAATTTCAAAAACAACAAATGCATTATTCATTTCTTATCATTCTTGAAGAAAAACAAAAAATTTGAATTGTAATCTCAATAGTAACTAAAATGATCACCAAGTTACTATTAATATATTACCTATAAAATACTTCAGTGTCACTCTTGCTATAACATTCACTGTAAAAAAAAGAAAATTAGAAAATTCTGTTGTTTTTTGAAACTTGGTTCCCTTTTTACATGAAAGGTACAGAGAGGAATTTTATATTATGCATGAAAACAGTCAAATTTCAGTACTACGTTATTAACGTAACAAATAATTATATACCAATGAATCTTTGCTTTTTACATACTACCTAAAGACCAGTAGTAGCAGTCTCTTTCAGCAATGTTTTCTGGACAAACCTGTTCATCTAAGAATGTAAAGCTTTACACTTTCATTTTTGGAATAGAGAAGTTGTATCTCCTCAAGTCCAGTGTCTTCGTGAACAACCTTTTGGATGTGAAGCAGCAGCTTTTGGCTTTGCTCCAAAGAGCATATTCAAATAAAGCTTCTTCAAAATGAATTCATTTGTCAGTGAAAACAGATGTGTAAGTTGTGTATACATAAAGATACCTACATACAGAAAAACTGCACTTCCTATATGAAATAGTATTATTGCTAATGCAATTTATTCACCTAATAAACATGCCAACTTGCTATTTTTTTTTTCTTTTCAGATTCAGGATGATTGGAAATACGTTGCCATGGTAATTGATCGTATTTTTCTATGGGTTTTCATCCTGGTATGTATTCTAGGAACAGCAGGATTGTTTTTACAACCTTTGATGGCTGGAGATGAAATGTAAAGATTAAATAAAATGTTGTGAAATCAAATAAAACTGCCAACCAACTCTGCATCCCCCTCCCAGCACCTCATGTCTCTTCCATGTGTAGTAGAACAAGGATCTCTCTTGGCTTCAACTTTGCTTGGCCAAGGTAGCTTTGTTCAAAATGTGGAAAAAGAAATTATTTTGAAGCTTTATGACAGCTAATCTCAAAGTAATATGAGCTATGCTTTACAGCTACTTCTTGCAATAACTGGAAAAGATGGAGGCAGTATGTTAAACTTTATAGGAATTGTTTAAGAAGGGGTTAATAAAGAAATGGAAAATTACATGAATATTTGGAAAGTCAAGATGGCTTGAATGCTTTGGGCTACTAGGTTCGTTTCCTAGTCTGGTGCCAGGCCTCTTCAGACCATGACAGGATCTTCTGGAAGGAGTTCACAGTGAGTTCCATGAATACCCTCGTGAGGATGGAATGGTGGGAAGCAAGAGTACCAAACTGCTGGAATGCAGACATTGCCACCTGCTGTACAAACTGACCCACACAGTGGCAAGAAAGGACTGAGGAGAGGTTTATTACAAAAGGAAAACAAATAGGTAAATAATAGATGATGGTTATAAAGCAGCCATAAAGTAAACTCCATGTATCCCCAGATTGCAATGTATGTGAAGGCCGTCAGGAAAAAAAAGCTGCTCAAACCTAATGATATTTAGAATTGTGTATAAGTGAAACACACACTGAGACAGTCCGCAAGTGATGCAAAGGATCAAAATGCTCTGATGGGATAGTTTGGATACAGAGGGATCCTGCTATAGCAAAGTGTTTTATGCCAAGGGAAGGCAGGTAGACAAAACAGTCCTGTAAAGTGTGCTAAAATTGTTGCTTAGGCATATATATCTTCTTTTTTTTTAATCAGTAACTGCAGATTATTTAAGAGCATGAATAAAGAATGCAACAAAACACTGTAATCAGACCATATTTTGTAAAAATATGAACTGTTCTCTCTGTAACAAACTGAAAAGTTTCTGGAAATACAGTGTATCATGTGGTATAACAGTTATGAAAATAAAGAGAATCAAACTGTTGAAAATTGTGCCTTTTTTTTTCATTTATTTTGAGCAAGTGACAGAAATCTATATAAGGTAGCATTACCTACAGTTCAATACATTCAGCAATAAGTTACAGAAATAAAAGTCCATGCTTCTGAGTATATTAACTTTTTTTTGTTTCAGACACATCTGATAAGCAGAAGACCCCAAGAATTCCAGGGTCAGCTATGTTATCTGAATCCACCATGATCAGACTAGAAGTCACTAAAAGAAATTCATGCATTTGCAAAAATTGTGAGTTACTATAATAAAGAGAGTGACTCCACTGGGCAATGTGCTGCCCATCATGATATAACTGGGCAGCCTGGAGACATCATTTAACAAGGGGAAAGAGATGAAATGGAGAGTTAAAAAAATAACATATATATCTAATCTACAGTTTTTCTCACTTTGCTTTCTCTTCAGGTAAGAGTAAATTTCAGTAATTCAAACCTACGGAAGACTTTAAAAAGAAATGTTGTATTTGAAGAGGAAACAAGCTATCTGAAGTATTTCTGCAACTTGCACACAGAGAAAGTCACTGATGCATTGTTTAACCTCAGTAATACTGAGAAAGTTAAAGCTCTTGCATTAATGAATTAAATCAGATAATCTTTGCAAATTCACCTTTAAAGTTATGATGGGAATAGAGGAAACGTGGATATCCGATGTCCGATGTAATTGAATTGTAACTGAAGAAGAGTGACTCCCTAACTGCTATTAAAAAAAAAAAAAAAAGAAAGAAAAAAAAGGCCTGCCTGACATAACTTCCCTATCTGTGAGCCTTTAAAAGCTAAACAAGACCAAGAATATCCTGCAGATTAAAACATTTTGAAATAAATATTCAATTATTTATAAGTTATGACATCAGCACTCACTATTATAATCAGTACAGGGCTATTCTAAAGGAGATCTGGGAGGGGGTATGGGAGAAATATGTATCTGTTGTTCAAATTTATAGTCACTATAAAAACATAAAATTCTTGAAGATACCACAGTTTACATTAAAACTTCTCACCTAAACATGTTATTATTATTGTAGTAATTTAAGCAAACAAAAACTTCCTAAGATTTGCTCTAGCCCGGCATTCCTGTATTAGCCTTACAGGATGCAACTGTATTATGAACAACGCAAAAAAAACTTTGGTGTAGGAAAACACCCAACTATTTTAGAGTCTTTTCCAGAAAAAAGCTATTAAGAAAGGAAGAAAGGTCGCATTGGAATCAATTTAAAGAATACACTTCAATGGAGTAATTGAAAAGTTGCAAGTTCGTTTTCAACAATCTTAGCAAAAAGGAAATATGGAAAACTCTGAAATCCTTGCTGCTTAGAGTTCTATATGTTTTATAAGTGAAAGAACTAATTTAAGGTAGCTCCCAAGTTCAGTTTAACAAATGTGAAAATCATTAATCTCCTGTATTTGGTTCCACAGCATAATAATTTACAATCCATTTCCTTCAGAAAGATGCTCTCTTATGTTCAGTTTAACAAATGTGAAAATCATTAATCTCCTGTATTTGGTTCCACAGCATAATAATTTACAATCCATTTCCTTCAGAAAGATGCTCTCTTATGTTCAGTTTAACAAATGTGAAAATCATTAATCTCCTGTATTTGGTTCCACAGCATAATAATTTACAATCCATTTCCTTCAGAAAGATGCTCTCTTATGTTCAGTTTAACAAATGTGAAAATCATTAATCTCCTGTATTTGGTTCCACAGCATAATAATTTACAATCCATTTCCTTCAGAAAGATGCTCTCTTATGTTCAGTTTAACAAATGTGAAACTCATTAATCATCTGTATTTTGTTTTACAGCATAATAATTTATAGCCCATTTCCTTCAGAAAGACACTCCACAAATTCCTTCTGCCTATGCTTAAAATCTTAATTCTGAGAAATACCCAAAGACAGGAAATAATGAACATGTCTGCAAACTCACATACTCTATCAAATTCTTCATCAAGAGTAAAGAAATCTGAATGCTCCAGCCACTTAGAATACAATTTGGGAACTCAGTTAACTGCCTTTGCCTTCCTTTCCAAAGCTGATGGAGACATCAATATACACATATGCTTTAGGCATTTTAAGGCTTATTAAATGCTCGTGTTGGTATCACAGAATTAACAAGCTTTAAAATTTAGCAGCAAATTCCACTGAAAATTTATAAAGGCCAAACATGGCCAAATTGCTGTCTTAGTTGTATATTAGATATACAGGAAGTTTAACTTTATTTTCATTATTATTTTAAATTACTCTGGTGAAATTTCACACTTCTACAACACACTGAAGAGAGCTGATAAAAATTCTCCTTTATACACTAAATTGAAAGAAGCAACTCTAGCGTGTAACGGCAAATATTTGAGTATAACAATTTATATAGTAATTTAATAATTGCACTACAGTGATCATCATTTAAAAAATTTAAATCCTTCTATTTCACAGTAGGTGTCAGTGTATGCTTTTTTGATAAATCACACATGCAATGACTTGAGAAGGTTCTTTTAATTCTGACCTGGCTTAGCAGTAACTCAGTAGACTGGCAATAAGCAAATTGACTTCTATGTGTCCTGGGAATGCCATGCTTTAAGATAAACCTAATTTTCTAGTTTTGGAAATTTTTCTTCACTCTATCAGAAACATGCCTACAAAGAACATGCATGGAAACAGAGCTACTGGAAAACTTAGAGACATATCAGTAGGACATGGCTCCAAAAATATTTTATGCATTTGTACTGCCTATATGGGTAGGTACTATTATACTTGCCCATTTATGAATAACAGGAATAAATAACACAAGTGATCCAATTATTGAAACCAGAAGAAAAGCCCATAAGAACATTCGATCAAGCACCTGAGCAATGTATTTCCAGTCTTCAACAACCTAAAACACAAAGAGCACAAGAGCTGGTCAGTGTGTGCAAGAACAGGTAAAAACACAGTACCAAATCCTGCAATTCTTAGTTATTTCAAAGTACACTTTTTTCAACCATGTCCATCAGATAACCCTCTTGAACAACATTTTATAATTATACTGTGAGTTAGAACAGAAGCAAATTTCCCTCTGAGAAGATTGATAAGCTACGTAGATTTTGATGCAGAAATTAACCCTGACAAGCACCGAACATCCTCATCTACAGAGAGATGAGACTGGTCTGCCATTTTCTAACATACTGCAGGATTCATGGCATCATAAAGTGGAATTCCCAAGGAGAAGCTGGAAGCAAAAGTTGTAAAAACAGCCCAAACAACCAACAACACCAACCCACAACAAAAAACTAACCAGAAAACCAAAACCAAAGGTCCCCAAATAGTAATAATAAATTTAAAAAAAAAAAAAATTGTTAGTACAGAGCAGCTATTGTGTTACAAATACGAGCTGAAAGCTGCATAGTTACTGCTACACAGAATTACACACTGGGGAGAATACTCACAGTAGTTTCAAGACTACTTTCCTTTTTGATAAAATTATTCATATTGTACACAGTTTTGCAAGTATTGCATATATAATTGTGCAAGCAAATCAAAACCCTGCCAAACAATTGTCTTGGATTTAAACTGGAGCTATCCCCATTTCCCAAGCCTAATGCTTCCTAAGATGTAAGGCTACAATAGCACTAGCTGTCTAGCATTTATTAACAACTTTTGCAATTAAAGCTTGCATTCTCTGGAGCCCGGTAATAATAAAACAAGGGAGTCCCCAGTCAGCTGTATATTAATTTCCAAGGTTTACAGTCAAAACAACATTATACTCATAAAACAAAATACTTACCACTTGTCACTCACAGTCAACCCTTTATTTACTGGAAATTTTCTGTATTCAATAGCAAACTATTCTATTTCTGTTGTTCATACAATGCAGGGCTATTAGATGCTGCTTTAACAGTACAGCAGATACGTTTATTTTAAATATAGGCCACATCCCTTGTGACAATGTCAGAATCAAGTCCTGAGAAGGCACATTAGAGGAGGCACATTACTCCTAGTCTAGTATGGGAGAACACACTCTCAGCAACCAGAGCCTTCTGAAGACTGCAATTCCCATATAAACAGAAAGAACCTCAGGGTTTGCCATCAGAAACAGACTGTACACAAACTTCTATATTCTACAAACTTCTATATTTCTACAAACTTCTACTCTAGACTGGAAATAGCATTTAAGTCTCTGATGTACCAATGGTACTAGTTAAAAAGCATGTAAAGAAAACAGATTTTAATGCTCTTACACAAATGTTGTAAACATTCATTAAGGATAATTCAGAGTGCAAATGCACAGACTGAAAAAAAGCCTCTGACATCTTTTGATATGACTTAGAGACAAATAATAGTAAGGGTAGAAGAGAACACTTATGAAGTCATTCAGTCCATGTTTGATCTCAGCACAAAATGACCAACATATGGCTATAGCTTGTATTTAAACTAATACATATAAGTTAGAGCAGTTATTTGGAATTGAAAACTGCAAGATAAGTCTTGCCAGTATTTATTTGGAAAATATAAGGCAAATGCATTTTTCAAGATAGCTTTCAGGTACACAACATTAAAGTGAAAAATAGCTCCTTCCCTCATCATCTCACAAGTGCTGTAGGGAACACTTACAGTACATGCTCTTGTAACAGACAAGTGTCTCACAATGTGTAACTAATGACAAGAACTTACTTCTAGAAGAAAGCAAAAGACTTTTAAAGAACCCAAAGACTGTACTGTATCAGCCAAATATTCTCGGTATTGTACCACAGTTGCACTTCTTTCCAGTGGAAACAACTACACAGCTTCCAGCAAAGTACAAAAGCTGGAAATCTGTAGCACATCTTTAATATGCAACTGCACAGTAAACCACTACTTGGTTTTCTAATTTCCACTTGTACAAAACCAGTGTAGCAGGACTAACACACCCACCTCACGAACTTCATTCTCCTTCATAACGTGTCTTGTAATATAGCGGATAGAATCCAGAGCTGCTTCCAAGGTGTTCCGCGATGATTCTGATCCGTTCATATTTGCTCTTTCCTCCTTCTGAGCAAAGTATCTATCGACATGGCTTCTCATGCAAAGCAGCTTGGGCAGTTTGTGAAGAAATATCTTGCGAACCCAGGGTGCCATCGCATTGTGTGTGGACGAGGAGCGGTGGTGGATATTGATAGCAAAGACAGTTATCACAATGGACAAGGTCACAAATATCATAGTAAACACCAAGTACTCTCCTATGAGTGGAATAACTTTAGAAGATGATGGAATAATTTCTTCAATAACAAGAAGAAAGACAGTCAAAGATACCAATACTGAAGTGCAAAGTGAAATTTTTTCACCTTCATTTGAAGGAAGATAGAAGACAAGGACAGTTAGAAATGAAAGCCCAATACAAGGAATAATGAGAAACAAAGTGTAAAAAAGTGGCAAACGTCTAATTATAAAGGAATATGTAACAAAAGGATACCAGCAGCATCCATCAGTCCTGTTTCCTTTGCTCCCTGTTGCAGTCACTATTTCCCATTCTCCATTATCAAAAAAATCTCTTTTGTCAACATCATAATCTTCAAGAATTAGATCAACCTGTGAGCCATCATAAGTCCAGGAACCAAATTTCATTGAGCAATTTTGAAGGTCAAAGGGGAAGAATGTTACATCAATAGTACAAGAACTTTTGTAGTTTGCTGGTGGAGTCCAAGCAATGGTGCCATCATATTTTACCACAGTTTTTGTAGATGTTCCCTCAAAACGTCCATCTGCACTGAAAGAAGAGAGATAAATGCATGCAATTACAATGGAGTGTGGGAGTGTGTGGAAGCCAGGTTTTTACTAGAAAATGGACATATTGTGAACCAGCCATAAGATAGAAGAACCAGAGCACGTAAGACAGAAGGACTTGAGCACATATACAAGGGGAAGAGTGACAGGAGGCTGTGAGAAAGGAAAAAGCAGCATTGGGGAGGATGTGAACGAGGAACAAGCAACAAAGCGTAAGGATAAGGAAAAGCAAACTGAAGGACAGTTGTGACATACACGACGGATGATGTGACACACATACAAGAGCCAATCAAAGCATAAAGCAGTGTGTGAAAATAGGCCTTAACCAATAATAAATTTGCACCATCGCAAATAGGGAAAGCAAGAACTGTATATTAGGGACAGTAGTTCATCAGTAAAATGGCTTCTGCTTGATTCACACTGAATCGTGTAGAGTCCATTGTTTCTCTCCACAGAGGAGTGTATTTAAATAAGAAATTATGCTTTGTTATTGTCATTTCAGCTGTTTATCCCTTGGTAGCCAAAATTTTGTATTGTCTTCACAGTCAACTTCTTTTCCTCAAATCTGAATCTCACATAGGTAAACAGCTTTGGAAGATTGAAGAACATTTTCAAGTCCTGAAAAGATCTGTGCGATTTTCTATGGTCCCAATGACTTATGAAAGGATTGTAAAAAATCCTGATCTTTAATAGCATGACCCAGCTCTGGTGTTTCTATTAGTAATAAGTACTTTTAAATTTGGCCAAATCATAATTATTGAAGAAAAAGAGTCATGGAACAGGTAAAATAAGACTTGTGTCCAAACTTGAATTTACAATCACTGCAACAGCCTTTTATCCTGACTCAACAAGTCAGGAAATGTAAAAGCATTGTACGTGCACATGAGTTGTGCAGAAGGGTTAATTCAAAAGTTTCTGAGATCTGTTAATTTTCAAAAGAAAAAAACCAACAACAACCCAAAACCAAGGCACCCCCCCTTATAGTTAAATGTACCTGACTTTAATTCCATGCTGAATATGACCTACAGCAGCATAAATTAGTTGCTTCCCTCCCATCACTCTCTGCTATTTGTACTCAGCACTGCACAAGACATTTTTTCCTTAACTTAAGAAAAAAGTTTACACAACAAAATTGAAATAACATTTTCAAAGGGACTAGAAACTCCATTCAGAAGTAAAGCAAAACATTGGAGTATTTAACATGACAACAAAGTCTATTTGCATTCAGAGGCAAATTCTTCCACAGATTCTTAGCCCACTAAATGTACACATTATGTCAATCCAATGAGCCTCCTAGAAGCAGTTTGGCCAGTGAAGTTATAAAGTAAATGCATTTTGTATGAAAAGATTCAAATCTTACTTGTCATACAGCACGATATCTGGAATCCAAATAGAATCTGATGGGACACGAATAGATGTTATTCCAGCATAGTCTTCAGGATTCCACCTTAATTTTACATCTATCCATTCCTGTGGATATGTGAGATGTAAAAATCATTATTATTGGGAAGTGGATTTAAGCAGGGTGATACCAGATGAAAATAGATAACAAGGCACTTAACAACAATCAAACTGGCTTCTAAAATTTGCATAAAGCAATGAATTTGCTGAACAGACATGTAGTTACCTCACCCAGTATTTGTTTTCTGTTATAAGAGCTACTCGACAATGTTTCTGTACAGAACTTAAGAAATGATGTTCCTTTTTCACAGCATGTATTTATAAGTAAGAGCTATTATAATGTAATTTAATTGTATAAATTAAATTTGAGAAAAGCTTGTTCTGGATGAATACCAATGACTGGAAGCTAATCAGAAGCAATTCAGACATTTTCATTATATAAAAAACCCCATCATACTCCAACTCTTAAAACTGGTTCAACTTCAAGATCTGCAGAAACTATTAAAGAGGGCACAAAATATCATCAACCCACATGGCCATCTCATTTTTGCTGACTAGTCTCAAAGTTTTCCTAAAAATAAAAACTTGGCCTAAAATTACAGTTACTAGAAAAGAAGGGAATGGGAAGCAAAAGGAAAAAAAAAAAATCAAATAAACAAACAGAAAGGAATTAGCCCAAACAAAAATAATTCCATAAGCTAGTAAGTATAACCAGCATCTGCAAAGATTCTCCTCAGTTAAATCAAGAATGATCTGTGAGCAGCATCACCCAGGTAAATAGTGGCAATTAAGTTTAGCACTGGACTCTTACAGTTACAAAGCTTGAGGCTTTTTCCTGCCCTAACCCAAATATTCTTAAGAGGAAAAAGTATTTCCTTCTAGCAAGCATATTTAACTTTGAAACTGGAATTCTTCAGTAATGTATATCCAATAATTTCAAACATCCCACAGGAAAAAGACCTCAAAACTATTATACAGAAGAATACACCAACCATACTTTTCTTAAAGCTTTTGAATGAAAACTTTTGTACTGAAGCAGCAATTTATGGTTGGATATATACACCTTGGTATATTAAATGGCCATGCAATGCCGTATCAGGTTTCTTTTAATTTGGTGAATTTTTATTTAGCTTGTTGTTATGGGTTTTTTTAAGAGGTTTGTCACAATTAATCCTTTAAAGCATTTCCAGGGATATTTTATAAAGATATTATGTGAAATAAAATTTCTTGCAAGAACCAAGTTTTTTGAATATACAATTAACTAGAAAAGTTTCTCCCAAATTTTGATTTGCAGTTATGAAGCTTCAGGATTTTTAATCAGTGTTTTACACATACCTGTTTCAACCATACATTTGTTGTCATCAACTGATTTTTCTCATCCTGTAAAATAAAGCATATATCACAAAAAAAATCTATCCATAGGAAATAGCTGCTTTAGTTCACAGAGGTCTGTAATTTGAAATACAAAACACAATGCTGAAAGCATTCCAATCACTAAGTATGTTTATATGAGAACATCATATATCCATCTACAGTGCATTTTTATTACACTGATAATAATTTTAGATGCTTAATCTATTGTCTTTAAGCTAAAACAGACACAATTACTTCACATGAAATTATGCTCCGTTTAAAGTTAGTGGAAAAACACAACTTATTTACTGTACATACCACATCTACTAGCTGAGAGATTGCAAGGCCAAACTTGATTTTTATTGTGTCATTCAAGCGTTCCACTGGACGAACCCATCTTTGATAGTCTTCAAATAAATGCTTAAACAAACGATCTTCACTTTTAGCAATAAAAGAAGGTTCAGATACAGCTATATTAAAAAAAAAAGGAATTTATTAACATTGATTCAAATGAGCAGTGTACATCTGCATTCTTGTGTCCAAAGAGCTACAGCTATTTTTATGCAGAGTTCAATTTCTCATCTCATCCCCTTCTCTCTAGAAGCATGGCCAAGGTCCTGGAAGTAGACTTTATAAAGTTACCTGGTTTTATTAGCATCCTCATACCATTATCACACTTCTAAAATTGATGACTCAAGAATATTAAGATAATCTCAGCAGGCAAAAAGCTCTTATATCATTTACCCAATGCCATGCAATTATGGCATTCCTCTAAAACTGAAAGCTGATCTATGAGGGACTGAAGTTCTGTCATTCTCAAACAGGGTGGTACTTTTTAAAAACCCCCAGCCACATTATACATGTCTGTAGTATATTGCATAGCTTGCAATCCAGTTTGAAACTTCAGTGTCTTCATGTTTCAGTGTATTTCTTCTAGCGTTTGGGAACATTTATCATGTATAAATTTTGCTGTGCTTGTAGAGCACTTTCCCTCCCACTGTTTTGTATCTTAGATGCATAGGCCAAACTATTTACCAGTTGACTCTACCTATTTTAATGTTGCACTGACTGAAATGCACCTTTCCAGTTCTTTTTCATAGCTCTCAAGGAGTCATTTTGGGGAAGACAGAGAGAGGGGAGGAAAAAAGGCAAGATCAGTGTCTAGCTAAGTAACTCGAGTAAGAACAGCTTTCAAAGGTGGTGTGAAAGACCTGAAGACGGCCACTGCCTCCAGAAGCACAAACTACACACATCACCTTGCATGAAAGGGTCTCCAGTTCCTAGACATAAGTTAGGATGACCATCAGAAAACACAGACATATGTTCTAGATAAAGATTTTTACTACTTATCAATGCGATTTAAAAGGAAACTACTGCCAAAAAAAGCCCTAGCAACTATTATCATCAGTTTAAGGGAGAGCATAAACAAAAGAAAGGAGCTCACCACCATCTCTTTTTAATGCAGACTTAAAATATTATGCCATTACATAAATCTGTGGCACGACCTCTCTAGAAATCATGTGCTCACTAACAGCATCCATCTAAAAAAAGATGTATCAGAAGCAGAAAAGCACCAGAGAATGTCATGAACAGATTAAAACCAGAGACAGTCGTCCATACAAGGAGAGATTGAAAAGATTAACTTTACTTTGTTTGGAGAGGAGGTGAATTTAGTCAACATAACAGAAGTAGATCAACTAGGAACGATACAAGCAGAAAAAACATTTGTGGTATTTAATCTTTCTCATAAAAGAAGCTAAAGGAGACAAAGTATCAAAGGCAGCACAAACAATGTCTACTTGAAGTTCATAACCATTAACACTCAGTAAATTAGCGATTCATAGATCCTGAAGGGGACTAGGATTTTAGAATTGCCTAGGACCTGACTACACTGTGCATCAGGTAGTGTCATACCTGCGTAGGGTATCAGTTCTCATTCCCACAAAACTTGCAAAAGCTACCTCAGAGTTTGACCAGCAGTTCCATGACTTGGCATTTGTGGCAGAGGCTTGGCTAACACCATTTAAGCCATTAATTTGAACTGACCTAACCCAGTTCCATGTGACTGCAGCCACCACAGCCCAGACAAATTAAGATGAGCAGCCTAAGTTTTAAGTTCCCTCCCATCCATTAAGGTGTGACAGCAGTGGACTTCTGCTGTGCTGCAAAAGGCTTCACGTACAGATCCCTTGGACGAAACACCCAAAGCACTGCAGAGCCCAACAAGGCAGTTCCCCTCCTTTGGCACTGCAGTTGTGGGGCAGTCCAGTAGAATCATTATTTTAAATACTAACCGGATTCCTCTGAAGTGTCATAGTAGCAGCAAAAGCAGAATGTAGCTTAAGAAATAGGAGCAGCAAAGTGGGAGCAGCAGGACTCCTTTTTCCTACAAATCTTACCCTACACTAACGTGCTGCTGAATGGTTCTTGCTGTGGGCTGAATCAACATTTGGGGTTTAAGACAGATCACCCTTCTGTTTCAAAATATAAATCTATCTGTTTAGAGTGTATTTCATTTGCTCATAAACCTACAGTTCTTTGAGATAAATTATTTGTACATGTTTTATAATTTGACACATCTCCATTTCAAGATTGTTGACTTGTGGGATGTGCAAAGAACCGATGGGCAACTTACACTGTACCACTGAGACACCTCAGGTGAATACAGGAAAACTCACATGACATAAGAATTGCTGCCAAAACCAGAATGTTGCACATGTACAAGTTACCTTGTAAATGTACACAAGTGCCAAAAATATATTTAACTGGTTCAGTATATCCTCATAAGCCAAGGATTTTTTTCTTATTTGTAACTATATACAGATTTGCCAAGCCCTACATTTTACAGACATCCAAAAGAATGCTTCCTGAAGACACAACTTAATTTCTCTATTTCTATATCCCTATTTCCTGAATTATGAATTTGTTTGTGTGTATTTCAGCCTAATATTTCATAAATACTTGATTTTTATATTAGCATTAATTACATTTTCCTCCTCCAGTTACAACTCTCAACTGAATTTTTCATACAATTCAAGACTGACTATGCAGCTGGATATTCTCTCTCCATTAATTGACCTTGAAGCAATGCAGAGGCAAAATTGCACTTTCACCACTTCTGTGTTCCTGTAAGATGACCTCCTGTGCAACGATACAGCATCTTCAGGGTACATGTTGTTTCCAGATTAAGCTTCTCTTAAAACACAGCATCTCCTCTGCTATGCTAAAAAGGGACATGTTCCTTTACTGCTTTTATATACTTACAGGTTATTTTTCAAACATTTTATACTCAGACCTATAGTATACTCACTGATCTATTACAATGACCATTATTTACTAACAATATAGTTCAATTATTTCTTTCTCTTTTTTCTGATCATGGATGTATCCACACTTTTCAACATTTCTAGTTTATTCTGTTTATTAATATGCTGCAGCAAACTGGTCTATAAAAGACATCTTAAAGGAGACCTCCATGAGAAGGCTGGGGATGGTAACAGTATATTAAGAGTTGGCAAAAATGAAATAAGTAATCACCCCTACCTTGTACATTTTATTTAATAGGGCCATTCAAATAATTTGTTACACAGACTGCACATGTTTAATATCTCTTTTCCACATATCTGTATGATTTTAAGATTACAACAAGGGCGGTGATTCTCAGTAACTCCTTGTATTAACATCAATTTAAAAAGCTGTGAAGAGCTGGTGACAAGTGGAAAAAATGTAAAGAGAAGAAAACGGGTAAAACAGTTTTAGTGGCTTAAGGCAGCAGAGTAGCTATGCTGGTTGGAGAAAAACAGAAAGAGGTTAAAACCTATGACTAGCAAGATTAGCAAACAAGCAACTCAGAGTACAGTCTCATACCAAATCAGATGGCAAGAGATTATGGAAACACTCACCCCTGCCACTAGCTCAGTGTACTAAAAAATACTTAGAAGATCTGTAGCCTTTGAAGGGCAGTTCTAAGCTTGCCTGTATTTGTACGTCTTCGTTTTTATTGAGGCTGGGTAACCCCTGCAGTTTAAATCAAAGGTAGCTCTCTGCATTGTTCAGTGGTAACTCCCAATGACAATGTTTTTTATTTGCACCTTAAACTCTTCTCACTGCCCCTCAGTATGAGTCCACATTAAGCAACAAAAAAAAACCCCAAAACCCCCCACCTAAATCACATATGATGTTGTATGGCCTAAATTTTAATTCTGCACAAAGGAAGCAAATGTTTATGCACAAAGCAGACTAATAATTCAAAATTTTTTAAACTCTGAAGTAGTTGGAGAACACTTTTGAGAAAAGACTAGGCAAAAATTCTAATTAAACACTTGACCTTGGAAACATTATTTCTACCATTTCCTCCATAAGTATTTAACAAACTTTTTAATTAAAGTACTTTGGAAGAACTATTTAAAAAATAGGATGAAGGATTACATGGGCCTCAGATGCATGAATAGCATGATGAAACATGTACATGTCTATTCATCTTGTTAACATTCTCAAGTCAAAATTTCACATGAGCTGCTAATGGCAGACTTTTTAAATGTTGTAGGTAATAAACAAAATATGAGTTTTACAAAAGAGTAACACTTTTGTAATTTACTGTACCATTATGGGATTAAATTTCCTAGCATGTTAAAATGATTTAGCAACATTATTCCTTTTATAAGAATTACCAGTGAAATACTTAGTGCTACAGCTTGATCTCAGATGTATTTTCATAAATCTTTGGTTTGAAAGAGGAGAACATCATAGTCCATGCTTCTCCAAATAATAAGCTTTCTTTGAACTCTGTATTCCTCTGCACTTCCTTAGATAAAGTGTCTAAGAGCCAGATCAGGATTGCAGGTGTAATGCTGTAACATTAAACAGGGTAGTTCAGAGCATTTTCTAATTGACAGAATCGAGTGTTAATGATTTCAGGCTTTCTTTGCATCACTACTGGGTGCAGTTTCAAAGGAGGCCCATAGGGAAAGGGTCACTTTTTAGAAGTGTAATGTTAAGATGTAGATTCAGAAGTAATATACATTACTAACGCACGTTTATAATCATAAACCATTATAACGAAGAAAAACACTACCAAGGACAATAAACATTGCCAAATGCCCATACTTTGTAGTTAACATTATATTCGTTAACTCTAGGCTATCATAACACAGACTATTATCCACAAATCTAACTACTACATACTACAGCTAATAATTTGCTTAGAAATCTGGAAGGTGAATGAATATACACAGTACACCTGCCTTCAGTACTCTAGTGTATTTATTAAGATGATCTCCCACCATTACTTCATTAGGTAGAAAAGATAGGTAATGTATTAAATGGAAATTTTATTTTTGTACTGATTCCCCTGTCCCTTTGAAAAAGATCATGAGTCATACTTTCTTCATGGTCTTTAATTTTTTGGCCTACTTTTCCTTTTATGCATTAGCAATTGCCAAGAATCCAATCACAGTCAAGCGTTTAATTAACAGCAAGCATTTAGAAAGATCACAATCATCTTAACTAGGATGTCTGTAAGTCAAAGCAGCAATACTAACACTATTCCATTTACTGAACAAAAGTCAGAAAAGCTAGCTATTACATTCTGAACTTGACAGAATTATCTTTTCTTCCTCTGTTTAAAAAAATAAAGGCAAACCCCATCACCACACCTACAAGCATGGAAAAGGTGGCTTTAAAGTTACTAGGAGGACTTGCACCTTCTCTCTTACCTAGATGTCAACATCTGGCCAACCAGTAGCAAAATAAAATGACATATACTGGACATGAAACTATGAGGAATTTTGAACTGCAATACTGCTTAGTACTTACCAGTATGCACAGAGGTACAAGAATTGCTCACAGAAAGCAGGGAAGGTGTTTCTTACATTCAACTCAAATTTAAAAGGTTAAAGTTACAACTTGATAGTTGTAAAGTAGAATGAAACTATCCCCTAACAGCTTAGCAACAAGGTATAATTATGGCACATATTTCTAAATACATTTACAAGTTTGATTAGTAACCATAATAGACTGCCATGTAGTTTGTAAAATAACCAAGAAATAGATGTGAACTGACAGTCAGTCTTTAGATTAAGAGCTAACTGGACCACAAACCATTCCTTTCTGAATACTTGTGCTATGGATTCTAGGGTAAGTACACACCATGTGCCAAACAGCTTCCTGACCTCTCTAGTGACACGACTGCCAGCAGCAGTGACAGCCACCTGCAGCTGTAACTGCAGGTCTGTGCCGTGCCACAGCACTTCCTCCCGAGCTCACTGACACACTAACGTGCTCCACTCAGCTTCCCACAGACAGAACTGGGATCCTTCTCCCTACCCAACAGCCAGGCCACAGGAAAAGGCTGCCTCATGTCAGCCTGCCCTGGGGAAAAATCCTGTCACTCTGAAATCAAGAGAACTTTTCTGTAACAGATCCAGGATTTTGTCATCTCTCTTTGTACCACTTTTTATCATTGCATCATTTTCACTGATTGCTGACCTGTCAGTAAACACTGAAGATGGACCGTGAAGTCAGCACCGAGGAAGCAGCAAAAAAAGTGTATAGAAATGCAAGATAGCACAAGGAGCAAAAGGAAGAACAAGTATGTAGAATCTTGTAAGAAGAACCATTTATAAATTTCGAGGCTACATCTCATGGAATTGAACACAAATCCAAAACATACGTAAATAAGACCTTATAAGAAACAAAGAGATAAGAAACAGGGCGGGGCTTCTCACAAGTTGCCAGTGCAGCCTGGGTGCTGCAGACATTGGGTACTGGCCTTACCTTCTGCCTCAGTAGCATTTTGCCCACCCAGCTCCATTCCAGTCTTGGATACACTGGAACATACAACCCTACAGCCCACAGAAATCAGCTACGTTGCTCAAAACCAGATAAAAGAGTAGGAGACTTCAAAACCTGTATCACACAAACCCCAGGTTTTACCATTCTAAAAAGTGGGAAACTATGCAAGTACTTCCTTCCACAGTTCCTTCTACAAATCAACACAGACATTTCGCCACTAATCAATGCTCACATTTATCCCCCTAAGAATCTCTAAAGAAAGCACAAAATATTTTAAGAGAAAAATCACAAGAAACCCATACAAGCAGGAAGGTTTGCAGCTTCCTGTTGGGTAGAGAGAAGGATTTGATTCGTTAAACTGAGTGGAAAATGCTTGGGTGCATGAACTGCCAAGGAACACTATCACAGGTCTGCAGCACGGCACAGCAGTGCTGGAGGTTGTTGTTAACCTCAGCTCCATTTGGGCATTCAAGTCTCACCTGTTAGTTTAAAATTCAGAGCAAGAACAAAACTTATACTTTGACTGTATTTTAAATCAGCAACTATTTTCTCCTGACAATTCAGGGTTACCCAAGATAAAATATTAGTTCACTATTAACTGAAGAAAACACCAAATTAACTTACAAGCACTCTTATAGCAAATTTAATTTTATTTTAGAGAAAACAAGTTGTGAAAAGAAAATTTTAGCCTCACTATATACGATCAGTTCTCAGCGCAGTCAAAACTTGTGCCAAAAGGCAAAATTTGGCTTAACCTGACTGCAGGTAATTCCATGCAGTCATATAAATCATAAAATGTAACATAATGATTTTGCATCTTCTGTCATGAAGATACTACTTTTCCAAATGTTGAGACAAAGAATAATCTTTTAAATCACATTCAGCAATAACAGACTGAGTATTTGTAGGCTGAATTAAAACCAAGATGTCGATACAATGAACTTTCCATAAACCATATTTACAACCACTTTTTCAATTTTCAGTTAATATAAAAGAAGTCAAATTTATCTTTCATTAATTTTCTTTCTGCCTGTAATTATTGCAGTTATGGTTTCAAGACGTTCTGCAAAACTCTTGGCAATGTACTTACAAATTATATAAGTGCAACGTTTTGAAACAACTGTTTCTAAATAAATCTGTGGAAGAGCAGTGATTTTGCTCCTTTAATCTTTGTGTAATTCTATAAACATTCCAGATTCACATGCTATTTTACATCCTTCAACTCGGAAAGTTAAATCCTGATTGAATTATGAGACTGACTCTTTTGAAGTCAAAGAAATAATGCATGACCAAACTAAAGAGAGTTCTGTTATAAACCCTTAAGAGGGTTGTTTTCATGTGCGGTCATATTCATATGCGAAATTACAGTTATTAAAATGTGTTCTGCAAGTTTACCTCTGTACCAGCTGCAGATGCAGAGCACGCACCACAAACCTAAAACTGTACCTCCGCTCAAAAAGTGAGCGGAGCAAAAACTGAAAGCTATGGCAGCTGATACCTTTAAAGCATTATATATATATACACATTTAGAAAATGTAACCACTGCGTAACGAAATGTGAGGCAGTCAAGACTGCTAAAGCACCTGAAAAGCCGCAGTTTGGCAAAGACATTTTCCCCCCCTTCTGTGAGGGGGCAGCCCCGGTGAGCCCGTTTGACCGCGGTCTCCGGAGGTCCCGCTCGTTTCCTTAAAGCCAGCGGAGCCCTGCGATCCTCCCTCAGCAGCCACCGCCGGACCCGGCACTAGCCTTACTTTAACCTCGTCCGGGAAAAAGTTGATGGCGCGGCAAACGATGCTGGTGCGCAGAGACCCCATCGCCGGCAGCGTTTCTCCCCACACGCAAAATCCCGCCTCATTTCCCCTCACGAACCGCTCCCGCTGCCCGCGCTCCCAGCCGGGCACAGCCGGGAGGGGCAGCGGCGCCCGCAGACCCCCGGGCCGCGGTACCACCCGCTCCATCCCCGGCGTCCCCGCACAGCGCCAAGAGGGCTCGGAACCCCCGGCTGGCCGTGCCCTCCCCTCCGACACCCTCCTGGCTCCTCACGGGAGCGCCTTTCACCCTTCATTCTTCTTCCCAGTGGCCCCGCCGACCCTCACCCCCCGGGGCCGCCCCGAGCCGCCTTACCCGCGTGCGAGGCTCCGGGCTGGCCGAGCAGGGGCGCGCAGAGCCAGGTGAGGAGGAGCAGGGCGGGGGGGCGGCCGCAGCGCAGCCGCGCTCCGCGCCCGGCCATGGCNCCGCCGAAGGAGCTCCCCGGCAGGTACCGCGGGGAGAAGGCGGCAGCGCTGCACCCACGGGCTCGGCCCCCCGTGCCCGTCCCGCAGCCCAGGAGCGGCTCCTGCCGAGGCCGAGCAGGTGCGCGCCGAGCGGGGCCGGGGCCGCTGTCCCGCGCGGCGGCAGCTGCAGTGCCAGCGCTAAATAACTCCGGCACATCCACCCTGTCAACGCCTGCTGCTTCTACACCGTGGTTTTGGGAGGGTGCAAGTGTAAGTGACTTCTAGCGAAAAAAAAACCTTTTAATTTCCATTCCATATGAAACACTCAGTAGGTTTTGCTTTTTTTTTAAGTTTCTAAATCAGTACGATTTTTTAAAGTTTCTGAATCAGAGTATTTTGGAACTTTTAATCTAAAATAGATAAACTGATGCAAGCTAAAAAGACCTGGGATATTTCCACATCTTTACGTATATTATAGATATACAACATATATAATCAATACTCTGTACAAAATACCACTTTTTTCTATATCAGATAAATAAAATCTGTTACAAAAGAAAACTTTCAACACACAAACTGTGAAATTTAATTAGTGATTTTTCCTAAATTATGCTAAAGGAAATGCACAGTGTACACACTGCCACAAAAAATAGAAGCAGCTGGCATTAATGCATTTTTTACATCTAAGATAGTGTTTAATATTTTATAGAGAGAAAAGACTTGGAAAGAAGGGCTAAATGACTTTACAGTGTTAATCAGCTTCTACATGAAAAGTGCTAGATAGATTCTTCAGGAAAATGGTCCTTATTTAACTCAAATAATTTTGGCAACTTTATACCTCTCTAAAACGAGCACTACCCAAACAGCAATTTCATTACGCATGTTGTCAATTGCCAAAATTCTTTCATACCAATTGTTCATTTTACCAAAAGCAGTGCATCTCTCAGTGTAAATGGTGCATCTTTTCAATGACCAAAACAGAATGCTGGAGCATTTAAATCCCTTTCTTCATTTTTAAACTTGTGTTTTTCTGTATTATCTTTTCCTGCAGCCATATTTGGGTTGTGCATGTCTGTGCAAGACACAATGCAGTCTGTACAAGCACGCAAAAAAAGGCTGCTTACACAGGAGTTTCTTCCAGCACACTTCTAGTGACAGGATGTATTGATTTGAATGCTCTGCAGTAAATATGGTCATTTAATATATTGAGAATCCATCTGTATATGCCATATCTTCCACAATCAAAATATTTGTGTAAAGGATGCAGCATGACTCTTATTTTGAAATGCTCACAGTATATGCAGTGGTCAACCTAAGATTTTATAGTAAATGAAAAATATATTTTAGCCCAAAACAGGGCATAAGCTCCCAGGGGTTTTTTTCCTTTATGTGAACCGTAGTTCTGATATTTTCTGAGTGCTTCAAGAATTACTGGGCAATATTTGTTCTGAAATTGCAACTGTAGTTTTTGATGGAAGCTGGTTCACTGCTGCACTGCACCTGGTGTTCCTAACATGAGGTTACCAGGTAAAATCTGTATTTCTGTGCACCGCAGTAGATGCATTTTAGAGCCATAATGTGTCACTACCAATGTTGAACATAGCTGCCACTAGAACATGCAGGACATAGGAAACTGGTTTTATTACATAACTGTGGATTTGTGTGCAGCTGGGTCCTAACTAGGCGAAACAGATGCTGTAAAATATAAAAGGATTAAACTGTCTGGGTTACATGCCTAACGTTTTGCTAAATATGTAGCATCATCTGGCACATGTTAATTATGTTGTATTATTACTGTTCTAGAAAACAGTAGTTATAAATAAGTAGCTGTTTTTTCCTGCTGCTTTGAACTTGGAGCAAAATGTTAATAATATCAGCAGCATGTTAAGTTTAATATTAATCATTAAGTGAAAGTCTAAACAATTACATGAGTAATGCTGTCTTTCAAAGGGCCCTTGTCAGCAGGAGGTGACATCTGAAGGTCCCCACTGAAGTATGCTCTGAGAATCTCCAATAAATTGGCTGATGGCAGCTTTTACTGTGCACGGAAGAGTAGTTTAACTGGAAAGCCAAAAGCCAAATTAAACACAGATAAAAATAGCCAGCTGCTCAGTTCTATTTGTAAAATAAGAAATATTCTAAAAACTTTGTGAAGCTGAATTTTCTCCAGATTAAAGCCAGTGAAGGGTTCTCTTAGCTTCAGTAACTTTAGTGGGTGTTCATATTGTAGTAGAAATAATTGGAATTAAAACTTGAAAATTAGGATAATTTTTACTACAGAAGAACTGTAATGGAAAATACTTTAAAGAAAATGAAAGACAAATAGGTCTTAAAATCTTATCCAGTCTGAAACGACACAATTTCTCTCATGTATGGAGTATTTGAGTGCACCAACTTCTTGCCTTACGTGTCTTGTATACTTATTTGTGTTATCTATGTATCACATACAGTCCTGTGGCTTCTAAAACCATTGAACACCTTCCAATCATTATATTCATTTTCATAACACAGTGGAGAAGTATCATTCCTAATTTTAAGGTTATGAACAGAAGGAATAAATAATTACCTTGGAAATCCATAAAAAACCAAAAATAGCTGTCAAATTTAACATCAGGAGTCTTTTGTTTTTCATCTTAATTTGGGTGCTTTTGTAATTGACAAGTAAAATATTTGGATGAAGAGGGAAGCATACCTAAAGGATGGCATATAACAAGCAGTCTTGGAAGTTAATTTGACTTTATTTGAACAGAATACAGTCACCTAGAAAACAAGCTAACTATTTTTAAACACTGACGATGCAAGAGACAGCACAGGTAATTACTGGAGAAGCGGTAGTTTCATTATCTCTTAACTACTTAGAATAACAAACCACATTACAATTTCTTAGGACAATCTATTTGTGAATATTTGCATATTTGCCCTAACAAGTTCTATCATGCACTCAAGTGAGATATAAGCTATCCAGTTTTTTAAGTTTACAAACATCATATTATGCAAACAATTTTAAGTAAATACTTTTACCTAATTTGAAAAATCTGTCACCTTCCACAGCACCACATGAAGTTCTTGTTTTAAAATAACATTAAATCCACAGCAATAGCTAAATATTTTAAATACTTATGTAATACACTGTAAACTCTACGTAAACACTACGTACACCAAAAAAACATACAAAGAACAGGAAGATCATTTTGATTAGCAAAGATACCTCAAATGTATCGCCAGAATCATTTTTTCTGTTCTTACGATTTATCCCCAAACCACTCCCAGAAAAGGCACAGTTGGTGGTGATTTTTTTTAATTTTTTTTTTTTTTTAAACACACAAAGCCAGAATCAACACAATAGGCCAGTGCAGTCAAACACTGCTCTTATTTCTAGGAAGAACAGGTAAGGAACTTGCATTAGTGTCCGGATGGCTCAGGAAGATTCTAATCATGAAAGATCTCCAGCATCTGCTTACTGCCCTAGGCTCAAATGCAGAAAAGAATCACAAATTAAATTTAGGTTAGGAGAACTCGGCTGTACATCTTGGACATGACTGCCAGCTAGAGTTACTTGCCTGTTCCAAGGCAGTACTGAGGCTCAGCTCACAATCAGCTATTAATGGCACTCAGGAGAGATGACAGTTTTTTAAATTAAATTGGTAATTACTGTTCAAAGATTATACTCTGAAGTATTAGACAATACTTCCACTTTGTGCAAACAAAACCTTTAAATAAATAGATCTTTTAGAACTTATCACAATGCTTCAATACATTATGCAGTACAGATCAGAATATTATTTAAGTCATTCCAACTTTTTATTATTACAGTGTCTAAAAAGTTCTCCTTTACCAGCAAATGATGCCATGTTTGGCAAAGAAATGGTATTGTTAATTCTTTAAACCAAGATATGCATATATGAGTTATCCCCATTTTGTTAGAAAAAGATGCCTTTAAGAAAAATATTTTAGTAAGTCTATATTCTAAACTATATGATAATACTTACACTACTACACTAAACTGCCTTTTATGAACTATATACATTGATGAACACAAGCTCAGATGCTCTAACAGTTTCCTAGAAGACCGAAAGCGTTGCTGGAATCTATCACGTATTGTTGCAAGTAATCTTTGAGAAGTGAGAAAAAACTCCATTTTGGCATTGCTGCTTTTAGAGCATATTCCAAGTACTTGTATAACCATCACCAGTGATCCAGAAATCTGCAAAAGATGCTGATATATTGCATTCATGGTATCAAAAAATAGAAAGATTGAGCACTGGATTCCTAAATAAAAATGGAGCTTGAGGTATTTATACAATCCTTTATAATGGAGATTAAATATTACCCATTGCATGTTGTCTGCAGCTATTCAGGACTTGGTACATGAAATGCCATTCCTATGTTGTTATTTGGAAGACCTACTGTTGCACAAGGTGTAAATAAAAGTCAGTTAAACTTTCATTAGCTATAAAATTTGAGTATTAACAAAGTGCTATCTAAGTTCAGTGCAAAAGACTAAAGCGATTGGTCTCCACCAAGACTTAGATAATGACCAAGCAGGTCCTGCAGAGAACCCACAGCCTCCCTCTCTGTACAGAGGCTGCCAGAGTGAGTGCAGGACAAGTACACAAGCTGCAGCACAGACATCTCAAGTCAGATTCCTTCCCTCTGTTCTCAACAGTGACTCTTACAGCAGTGAGCTCAAAAATGGGTTTAGTTGAGAGGAAGGGTCATTTCTGGCCATGTTGACAAAGTACATTTTAGTCAAAAATGTCTGAGATGGATTGAAACCAACAAAACACTGTATGGATTCACTCAGTTTCTTTAAATGGTCATATTAAATCCTGTATACATCAGGTATCCTTTGGGGTAGAAAACCAAACCAAACCAAACCAAACCAACCAACCTACAAGATCAATACAATCCAGGGTGGGCACAAATGGGCTGGATCACCACTGTCATAGTTTGAAATTCAGCAAGGCCTCACATTTAATCATGTCACTCAGGCTTTTCACTTTGCTTTTGATATCTGAATGGGTGCACAGCAATTTTCAGTAACTTGCTTTCATTTCTTTTGTTCACTCCAGATGATTTTTTTTCCAGAAGTAGAAGAGACTTTTACTAATCTGACAATCATACTTTTTCGCATTCGGTATAGGTGCACGCTGCACAAAAATTACTGTAATTTCCAATTCATACACAATTATGATTTCTTGGTGGTTAACTGATTCGTTTTCTTGACTGGTGTGTCAGAGAAAGGAACCAAATTCACTGGGGAAGTATCAGCAACACTACACTAAATATAAAAAATCTCAATTTCCTTCCAGGATAAAATGTGAAATAGTCAACATGGCCTAAAATCATGCACTATTTTACTTACCTATTTGTATTTTGACAAGATAAAACATTTTCACATGGCCTTTGTAAAATGTCTTTCTAGTTTGTGTGAATATAACTAGTGTTGTATGATTAATTCCTTAGAAAACACATGCACTTGTGAAGGCTATGATAAACTGAACACATTTGCTACAGGGCATTTTTAAAACACTACTGCTTGCAAGACCATCAGTTCGACAGAGCCTGCTATAGAACAAAATAGGCCAAAACTAAAACTTGGCATGCCAGCACACTTTAATTCTGTATTTGTGAAATGACTTTTCAAACTTAGGAGCTCTTTTCACTACCTTAAAAGGAAAACCCACACATACACACAAAATTCTAACAATTCTAACACCATATTTGTTCTTTACCAACTAGCATATACCTTGTTTTAATGGTTTAAAGCAATTAAATTCCTCAAGATTGTGCATATCCTGGCATTACTGAGGAAATAAAGACACCCATCACTATTCTTCTTAAATTTTATTCCATAATAAAAAATAGAAGATGAAAGAAAGAGTGTTCAAGAATTAAAGCAATTATTGGTCAATGTAAGGAGCAGTAAACTAATTATCTAAATGATGACTAAGGACCTGGTTCATCAAAACTAATTCTGGGTCCTCCATGGCATAGTTGTAGGCTTCTACAGAACAGAAATCCAGATTATCTTTTGCTGAAGCAGGTCCTTTATTATCTAGAGAACACTTGATTCCATATTCTATTTATCCTTCTCTTTTTGTTCTTTCTCCTTCTTTTCACGTTCAGCTTTTGCTTCCTCCTCCTCATGTTGTTTTATCAATTGTTCCACCTCCTTTTGCTTCAGAACCCTTATTACTGTCTTTCCGTTCTCTCTTGTCAGTGTTGCAATTTCAACTGAAACACATGGAACAGACAGCAGCGTTTAGGCAGAGCATTCATCAGCAGGGCAAGGTTTGAGATTACAAGTGACAGTGAGGCAGAAGGCTCCAATCCTCCCTCTGCCAAGCAGCCTGGCTGGAGGCAGCCGCCCGCAGTCCCCCTCCTGCAGCAGAGCACAGCAGCAGGGTAGCTCCTCTCAGGGGTTCTGCTCCCAGACACGCAGGCATTTCAATCCCCAAACTGCAGCCTCACCTCTGCAGCTGGCCAGCAGGGATCATCCTGGACTAAGCTATCTGAACGCCTCCTGGGCTAAGGTTGAGAACTGCTGCATCTTCTAAAAATGATTTTTCTGACAACTAAAACTCCAGTGAGCCACATCTGGAATATGTGCACTCACTGTTCCCTTTGTTTGAGCAGAGGGTGCTGTCCCGTGTCAGCGAACACTCACCTTTCTCGGCAGAGAGCTTGCTGACATCCATGGTTTTGTTTAGAACCTTAATGGCCAGTGCCAGGGCAGTCTTTAAGGTCATTTCCCCTTCTTTGTAGTCTTGCTTCAGCATTGACACAGCTGCCTGTAAATGTCACAGAAATTAAAATGGTGTCTTTAGGCAATCAACCAAACAGCTGGGGTTTTGCCAGATAATACTGACACATGAGTTAACAGCAGCATTTCTACAATTACCTGTAAATCTCTCCTGCACTAATAATCAACAACTGAGCTTAATTAATACAGTACAATTTATACTTTTTAACTTGTCTTTTTGAGAAGAAAAAACCCAGAACTTACAGCGCTATTATTCCCAATGCATGTGGCTTTCCACCCTCCGTAATTTCCACTAGGATCACTTTGATACAGCTGAAATCCATAATGCTTATCCCAGCCAATGTAGAGCAATGAAACACCAAAAGGACGTTTTCCTGTTGAAAAGAAGGCTATTAGCAACCTAAATTTAGTAACAAGATTGGTCATGAGTGACAATTATTTTCTTTGATTTCGTTTTTCAATCTCTTCCTGTGAACTAGGATTTAACAGACAGTTCTGCACTTCTGTTGCTTGAGATAAGCTTGCCAGCATTTCTTTCTAAGTCACGGGGTGGGAGGCAGCAGAGGTTTATTCCATTTAACTTAAGAGCAGCTCACTGTGTCTCCACAAATTGTAATTTATCATCTCAGGACTCTAAATCAAAATTTAATATTTCAAGTATGTAGCTTAGCTGTTAAAGCATTTAACTTAGCAGTGTCAAAAGCCAGGTAGTTAAAAAGGTAATTCTCTCCCACTACATATATGTGAAACAGCAGAATCATCAGTTCACATACTAAGGAACACTACTTACAATATCATTTTCTAACATGTTGCTTGAGCCACAGAAACAGTATTTTTTTAAGTGTTACAATATTGATATCATTACATACAGCCTTGCTTTTGATTCATTGTGCTATTATGCTGGATGGGCCCAAAATGTTGAAAGGTTGCCTAACAATTCTCTTTTGGTCTTTTGAAGGCATTCATTAAATGCAGGAGCATTCTAAGCATTCTATGCAATGGGCCAGCATCTCAGCCATCAATTTCCCAAGCAAGAAAAAGCAGAAGCCTCAGCAGCAAAAACCAGTAACCATGACTACCCATTCCCCTCTTAAATTAGGATTTTTTTTTTTTCTAAGTATAACTTTTTAAAGAGAATTCAGTAGAACTGTCCACAGTCTTAGATCCTTCATATTATGTAAGAGAATTGTTCTTGAGACATTTAGTAATACAATGATTCATCACACTTCATTACCTCCAAACTGTGTATAAGCCTGCTTGATATCACACAGTGCTGTTACTAGTTGTTCACAAGGAATGGGCTCTTGATACTGTAACAAATACCTAATATCAAAGAGGAAAAGAAACAGTTTTCAAAACTTGTTTTGCTGACCATACTGGTACCACATTTCAGAGGAAACAAGTTCCCAAGTTAGAGCCTCTTTGATCTAGCTGTTCTATTTCAATCTACTTCTGATCTACTAAATGCATGTTCATTCTGATCTGATGCATAAAGAGAGCTGAATGTGACAGCACAGGCAAGTAAAACCATGTTAGCTGTCAGCAGACCTACCTCTGTGCAATCAGTCTCAGCTCATTTGTTAGAACATTGGCATCTGAAGTTATTCCTGCAACGCTGCAAGCCATATCCCTGCAAGAAAAGCATACAAATTAACTGAATTCCTGTCAATCTCCAACCAACAGTCACATCTTCGTACAGGGATTCAAGCAGAGCACCTACCGTCAGGCTTTTCTGATCAAAACTACACAGCTGCCATACAAAATGGGTTCATCAGCTCCTGCCTTTAGGGTACATCAAAAATATCAGTAACCATTTGCTAAGAGCAAAGGTGGACAGCAAAAGTCAGCGAGTCAGTATGTTAGTTATACATAGAGTTGTGAGAAGAGGATCAAGCCAAGGATGATTAAATGCTGAGTGCCTTTACAAGAGCCATTAGGCACATACAGGTGTCTCTCAGGAGGCCACCTGACATGGCACACCACAACACCGAAGGAGCCACACAGGTGTGACAGGCCTTCAGTGGGAGTTGCTGGCTGACACACAGCATCTGTGTAACTGAAACTTAGTGGTCTTGATAGGACCCTAAGAAAAATAAGCACTTCGATGCTTGATTGTTTTGTTAGCTCTTAATTTAGGATCTCTTTAGCTCAATCTGATATGCTACAAAGCTTTCACTACACAAAAAGGACTCATGAAATTAGGAATTTTCCAAAAGATGGAAGGGCTGTTCTAGGTGACTGCTCCAGTGTGCTGTTACTCTGCCTCCTTGAAAATCCAGTACTTACTACCATTCTAGATGCTTTCAAGATCAACATGGAATGGGGGCTGGCAGGATGGAAAACTATTTGTGTTTCATGTGCAGCTTCTGTCAAGGATGAAGCTCTACCTCCCTTGCTACAAGAAAGCATAATCCATAAAACTCCTTACTCTGACATCACAAATTTAACTTCCAGGAGATAGAAAGGAAATGGTAATACAAAGACATTTTAGCTCTGCGACAATTGTGGCAAGGAAGCCTAAGGCACGTTTTACCCAGTTATCTTGTTCTTTGTGAGTCACCAAAGAATAACACAGGCATAGAAGGGGAGCTGAAATAGCATGGTAATTTTTATGTGCATTCTTTATGCTGCCCCCCAATAGTATTTTGTAAAACTCAGATTTCCCAGTTTTCTTAAATGCTACAATACCATTACCTTGTATGGCGTAGTACCAACAAACAGGCTATTCCACCTAGAAAATTCTCCTAGAGATAAAAAAACAAACCAGCAATACTTCTACTTTAGAAGGAGAACTACTAAAGTGAACAATGACAAAATAGTCCTACTTGTCTAAAACACTAAACAGAAAGATTATTAACACTTCAAATAAGACCAGGTTACATGCTAATCAGTGATTTGTTGCTAATAACATCACTGGACATTTAATCATAATTTCAACTTACTCGTTAAGTTTGTATATTTTCTCTGAGAAAAACACTTCATCAAGAAGCTTGTGAATGTTGCGCCTCTCTGCTGCCAGCAGAACTCCATCATTTGCTAGAATTCCCAGGCAAGTGCCTGCATGCCCGATGGCTTCCATCGCATACTCAACCTGGTACAGGCGACCTGGGAAAGGATTGAAATTCCTATCATCAAAAAATGACACTGAACAAGACCAACTACACAAGGTGACCTAAAGTTAACAAGAATCTGACAAGTGCTCATTGTACCATCTACTCTTACTTCAGTCTGTTACCAGTCAATAGCAAATTAATTGGCTAAAAAGGAGGAAGGAGTCAGAGAAGGAAAATAAGCTAATATTGGACATGGCCACTGGAGAAAAAAGCCCTTTCTATTAAAAAAAAATAAAATGAAAAAAAGAAAAAATTTAAAGAACTCTCTGCTGCAGTAGAATGAGCCAAGCCAAATTTTCAATAAACAAAGAAAATATTTTATATTGGACTTCTTGAGTTCATCCCATCTAAGAAGTAAGAAAACATGGTTTGTACATACTTGTTTCAGCATGTGCAAGAATAACAAGGAGAGGCGTGACTGCACCAGCAGGATATTATCCATTCTCAGGGGACAGTGACAAAATCTAACCATACTCAAACAAGAGATAAACGGTTACTTCAAAAACATGGCAGGTGATATTAATGGGACAAGATCTCATTATTGCTTCAGTCAGAATGAATTTGAAAGTGTCCACTTTGGACCCTTGCTGTCCCTACAGAATTGGGTGTCGGTAAATATGATTTCTGTAACTCATATTCAGACAGAAACATGCTACAACCAGTCACCCTTTGTGCAAGTGTTTTGATAGTTTTGAGAAGATGGACAGAACAGTCAGAGTTTACTTGAAAGTGTCGGGTTAAAAAATACCTTCCGGAGAAAATATGGTAGTTCTGGAGTCATATCTTCGAGACTGTAAAAGGAATAGCTCAGTAAGTATCACCAGTCTCTTGACACCAACGCTCTAAAGCCCCTGTATAACAGACCCAGCCACTCGGTGACCTCGGGCTGGTCAGTGGTGCCCGCATCCCGGCCCCTGCAGTGACCGCCGCCCCCCGCCCCCGCCCGGGCCGTGACTCGGCAGGACCCGCGGCTCAGCAAAGCCCCGGGGAAGGCGGGTCACTCACCATGGTGCCGGGGACGCGCCGCGGGCAGAGGGCAGCAGGCCGGCAGGAGGGCACAGGAACCGGCACGGGAACCGGCACCGGGCCTGTAAAAGAGCACAGGGCACGTGAACCGGGAACCCCGGGAACCGGCACCGAGCGCACCCCGGCACGGCCCCAGGGGGCGCTGCCGCCCGCCTCCCGCGCCCACACTGCACAGTCATCCTCAGCACGGCAGAACGCGAGGGCCGCGCCGCCTCCCGCGCCACCCAGAGACGCGTCCCGTACCCCACCGCCCACCCGCCGCCCGTCCTCACTCACGGCGGGCCGGAGGGAACCGATGGGCCGGGCGGGGGGGCGCGAGGCCCGGCCGGAGGGCAAGAACCGGGCGCTGCGGCCGCGCCCGAACCTTCACCGCCGCGTCGGAAATGGCCGCCGCGCCTGCGCGGTGCCGCGTGCCGGCCTGGGGCGGGGCCTGCGCCCTTCCCTGGCGCCGCGGGGCGGGGCCGGCGCGCGCCGCCCGCAGCGTCACGTGCGCGTTCCCCCGCGCGTTCCCCCGCTCCCCCGAAAGGGGCGGGAATCTGCTCCCCCGCCGTGT
>VXAZ01004636.1:2181764-2211964 GCA_013399875.1 Gymnorhina tibicen | reverse complement strand
CCCCCGGCGTGAGGGCGAGTGACGGCCCTGCTCCCGGCCTGTGAGGGCAGGCAGTGGTTACACCACACCCCCGGCGTGAGGGCGAGTGACGCCTCTGCTCCCGGCCTGTGAGGGCAGGCACTGGTCACACCACACCCCCGGCGTGAGGGCGAGTGACGGCCTCACTCCTGCCATGAGGGCGCATAACGGTCACATGCACTGCCCCTGCTGTGAGGGCGGTAATGGCTTCCTCTCCCGGGGAGTGAGCCTGGCCCCGCCCCTGCCCGCGGACGCAGCGCGGCGGACGCGTCCCATCCAGCCCAGACAGCGCTGCCTTTATTGCTTTTATTCAGTCCGGTGTCACCCCCAGTACCTCAGCGGCCACGGACCTACGGGGCAGGTGCGTGGTGCGTGTACGCCTGGGCAGTCTCAAACCACGTCTTCTCCACAGCTTCCTGGCCCACCTCGAACATTGTCATTAAGTGTTTCCAGCCAGTTTTAGCCGTGATTGTGAGGTACTCCTTGTTCTCCGGGTACAGCAGAGCCGTGTGGGCAGCAATGACGAGGGATTGTGCAAACCTCCCGCTCACCAGGAGGAAGAGGGCACCTCTCTCCTCGGCGGTGAGGGGCACAACGCTCTCAAACCCTGCGAGAACATGTCCCCCAACGCTCAGAGGGTCTGGGCTCTCAATCATCATGTACATGATGGCTATCGCAACCTCAAATACGTAATACCCGTAACTCATGTCGCTGAAGTCCAGGATGCCAGACACTCTGTACTGGGGATTCTCCAGGGAACCAGAACTGGAGTCTACTAGAATGTTATGGTCATTAAGGTCTCCATGATTGATACCTAAACATTACAGAAGAAATAGAAACAGTATTTAATAATTATTAAACAGCTGAAACAGCTTTGGGAAGATGCATGTCAAACTAACACTCAACTACAAAACCACACTAGTCCCCTGCAGCATCAAGTGCTGCCTCTCACACCTTTACTGCTTCCCATGAACCTCCACTGCACTGCCAGACGAACAACAGCTATGGATAAGAGGGAGTGTTATGAGATCTCACTCCAGGCTGGTGTGACCCGCAATACACGCTACGTTTGCAAACACACAATAGTAGTTTCCAACTACAGAACTGCCACATTATCATCAGTATCAATGTCAACTGAATGCCAAAAATATGATGAAGTACTTATTTGGGCCTTTATGAAAGGTAGTACTGTACTCCATATATATTTAGTAAGCTGATATAACAGCATGAAAATCATAACCTTAACTAGGAGCAAACTCATCAGAAGGATAAAGAATTGACCCTGACTGGACGGAACATTCCTCTTGGCTTACTTTGTGCTGTGCACATTCAGCACAATATTTGTCCATGTCCAGGCTACAGAAAAGAGATTTACTTTGTTTGATATTTTTGTTTTCCTTTTCCACGGACCCAAACTCCTGTAAGAAATTTCTGTGTCTCAGTTCAACATAATTACAATAAGAATAAAATACTCACAGGCTCGGAAACTGCTTAGCTTGGGTATTACTTTGCCTTTAAACTGCTCAATAACTTGCTCCACCACTGCACGGTATTTGTTCTGGCCCAAGGCATAAATGTACTGATCCAGAAGAGGAACATTTGCCAGGTTCCAAATGAACTGACCTCGATGCAGACTTTTTACTGATGGATGCTGGAATTTCTTTGGAAAAAGCACACAATAATATAGGCCATAAGAAAAAGTGCTGACTTTATGATTAAAGGGCTTGATTCAAAACCCCTATTAATTTTAACAGGTTTCTAGTAAAACTTACTGAAAAGCACCATGACTTGGACTATTGCTTTATATCAAGTAAAAGAATAGCCTGAAGAATGATTAAGGCAAGCATCTTAGTATCTACATAGAGCCCGAACAGTTTTTCCCCATGTTTTAGGTACAAAGGTTATCTTATGTCATTTGTCACTTTAATAATCTAAAATTGCTGTTGACTGTCCATAGGGTGACGTTATGTAGCAACTTTGAGCCTCTGCCAAGGCGAGAGTACCACTCTGGCAGAGCTGAGCCTGCACAGCTGGTGCTGCAGAAAGCTGGGGGAGCACCAGAGACACAAACCTGCCAGTGTGCTGGGAACAGGCACACTCTGTGCTTTTAAAGGTGGGACCTTTGGGGGACAAGCCTTAGGAACAGCTGGTATATGAAAAATCCTGAGCACAGTAGTTTATGGAGACACTGACCACGGCTTTATTCTTACGGAAATTTGCCTTTGTACATCCAGGCCTCACTACTTTAAACAAACAAGGTCCTTAACCTCTCTCTCACTAGCAAATGGAAGAGATGCTTTGGAAAGTGACATTCAGAGAGGAAAAGCATCTCTCCCACTGCACATCCCATGCTTACCTTGGACTCCTCAGATGCTTAGTAAGGTGACCTCTGGTCCAGATTTGATCAGTGCATAGGGAAAATAAAAAAAGATTTCCCACAAGAGTAGCTGGCTTTCTTTTAAGAAAAAAAACAAATACTATGCTTGTAATTAAGGCTCTTAAAGATCACTAAATGATAGGCAAAAGTGGACAGTGTATGAACAGGTAAAGAACAAGATCAAACCTAAACCACCTTAGTGGATGATAATCCATATCTTAAGGGAATAAAGAGCCATTTCTATCAGAATTGCTTCTCATTAACTACTTCCTCCTTGGCAGGATCAGTCATAGGCATATTTTGAGACTTATTTTAATCACATTATAAGAGTGTGATCAGTGTGTCAGAAGGCAACAGTAAATTATCTTTCCCAACTGAAAAATGCTCCTGTAATTTAAGAATGTGGTTAGTAAAACTGGCAATTCACATTTCATAACTGGCTGAAGCTGGTAGCCAGAACATGAGAAGAAAAGGTTAATGAAAGGTTAATAAATAATGTGAGTTCTTTCATGCATCAAACTTAATTTCTGTCTGACTGATCAGCTTTATTATCCTGTATAACTACAGAGTAAAGACAGAACTTACTTTGCATTAGGACTATTTGAGTGGAAGCAGGGCAAATGAGAAGTGTCACAGATCTCCTTTTGTTGGCACAGCTGGCACTGTAGGGAGGGTACCAGCTGCTACCAATGTGAAATGGTCACAGTGCTAATGACGAGGAGAAAGTCAGCAAGTCAAAAGGAATTCAAAGTAATAGATCAGCCAGCTGTGCACTACACAAAAATCCTTTAAAATGAGCTGGGCATTCTTCTAATTCGAGCACCCTAAGGTTCATTCTCCTTTATTTGCCAGGTTTGAAATACTAACAAGTGAGCTTTGCCTAAGTAAAAAGAACTCCTTATCTCTCTGTTTGTGGTACAAAAATGCATTGCAGAAGGATCACCAGGGCCATGTCACTTGTCATGTACTGGGGGAAAGGCTTTAGTAGCAGCCAGCTTGGAGGCTAGCACCTGAGCCATGAGTCAAAACTGACATCTGCAGTCACCAACTTGCATTTTGCAGGTCAGAAAAGCAGGCAGCAAGCACGTGAGCAAATGCTGAAGAGACATTGATTAAGAGAGAAGTTTGAGGCTGAAGCATGAGAACTCACCTCTGAGAGTACTTTATCCACGCTGGCAGCGAGCTTCCCGATCTCATACAGAATCTGAGCATTGGTAGCAACTTTTGCTACTGGTGTACCTGGCAGGTAAGTCAACAGTCTCACCATGTACTTCTTGCTCCCAGGTCTAGTATCTGACAAGGAGAGATGCAGTCAGTCACTCCGATATGTGCTATTGAGTATCAGTTAATACAAGAGGCAAAAAAGGTTTATCGCAGTGTAGAAGTTGTCAGATGTAGCTCATAAAACGGATTTCATGCAAAGATTTGATTTACCAGAATGCTGTTTAATAATGTACAAACCTTAACACACTTACAAAATCTATGCTGGAGTTTTAGTCCTTGTGCTTGGACCCAATTCAGCACCAAGCAGAGTTCCTACAGTGCCTGCACACACCCATGTAAAGTTTTGCAGCAGAACAGGTCTCAAGAATCCCAAATGTATGGAAGTTACAGTGACAGTAAAAGCTAAATGCCTACACAATTTTTCTTCCAAACACCATTAAAGGAGTTTGTTCTGGCTTCAGAGATGGACTGAAACTGTATTTTACACCACTCTGCAGGCAAATAATTTTGAGCACCACGTAGTCAGTGAGGTGTCTTTTAACTTGTGCATGGACACGTGTCAGATAAATGTTTTCTCCAATTCTTAAACTCAAGTGTTTTCCTAGTTAATTATTACTCTCTGAGTTGCTTTGCTTCTGGTATTTAAAGTTTGGACTAACTATTATGGCTGGAATACAGGTCACCTGATGCATATCCCTACTATTCCAACACAAGCCTAGAATTTCCCTTTAGCATATACATGGTGTGCCACGTAGCAAGCTACTGCCAAGCTAAGGGTGAGAGTGGGGCAGTAAAGGTGCCCACAATGGCTCACCTCCCGACTCCAGAGACATTATGTTACCATCTTTTGTGAGATAGGGAGTAGCTGAAGGGAAGCCTTCAGCACTGAGAAACATCATGGCCTGGGTCTGTGCTTCAATGAGGTCAGGCTCCTGGCTGTCTTCTGCATTGGTGATTTTGAGGACGTACTCATCAGCACCTTCAGCTGCGACACGCACGTGGAAGTTCTGATCATCATAGCTGGGGAGTGACCCAATCCAAGACACCTTCAATCCAAACACTCTGTCAACCAATTCAGCTGCCTCTTTCTCACCAAGTGCTGGTTTGGTCAAGGTCTGGGGTTGACAGTCATTTCCAGAAGACATTGTGTCTCTAGGAGAAAAAGAAAAGCTGGATGATCTGATCTGTATCCTGACATCAGGATATATGATGTAGGATGATATCATATATCATATCCTGACATCATATTCTGACATCAGAAGCAGTAATTACTACAACAGAATGCATTCAGCTACTGGAGAAGAGTTTCCTACATTTATTAAACAAGCAAAGAAAACCAACCTCCCATGCCAGCTCGGGTTTCTTACACTGTAGCTTATCAACTACTTAGGCTGCAGCCCCTCCAAAGAAAGACTGTTAGAGAGATGCACTCAATCTGTTCAGAACGGCAGACATGAAAAGCTTATTAACCAAGCTTTTATTAGCTCATTTCTAGCAGCAGCCTAACCTGATAGTGTTGATAGGTAGGAATGACTCCCTAAGGAACAGAGTTGCTGAATCCCTGATCAGGAAGCCTTCAATTCGTGCCTGCAAAAGGCAAGAAGTATTTTAGTAAATCATAACGTTAAAGCAGATTAAATCTTTCCACTTAGTCGCGGCCTTCCACGTTCCTGTGCTAAGAAAGGCCGCACAAACCTGCAGACGCTCGCTCGTCTCTCGCCCGCCCAGCTGCAGCAATCTCGAGCCTCCCCAGACGAGCAACCCTTGGACTCGGCGGGAGCCGCGCCAACCTTTGCCCAGCCCGGGGAGGCCGAGGAGCTGCAGAGGCTGCCGTCAGCCGGGGGCCCGGCCGGCCCAGCCCCCGCCAGCCCGGTTCTCGGCCGGAGCGCCCGGTGTTCAGCGGAACGCGGGGCCGCGCCGGCCCCAGCCCGCCCCGAGCGCGGGCAGAGAAGGCCCCGGGGCCCAGCGCTGCAGGCGACCCCGGCCGGAGCCTCCCCGCGGCGCAGGAGCGCTGCCCCAGGGCACGGGCTTTGTTTTCCAACAGCACGAGAGGGAAGGACAGCTACGACTTCCTGTCACAAAGGCAGAAGAACACTTAAAAAACCCTGTGCCCACAGCGAGCAGGAGGGAAAACATCAGTTTTATTCTTTTTTTTTAACCTTTTTATCAGCACACCAGATCAAAATCTCTGCCAAATGCTTAGCCTGAAGGCCACATATATAAATATATAACAAACCTGAAGCATCTTGCTCAGGATGTCCTTCAGACTGTCTCAGAGATCAGACTGGGACAATGGATCCACTCCTAGAAAATTTTACACTTAATGAAAATAATGACAAACCTCAAGATTAATATAGAAATCTCTTCTGAAACTCCTAATGAAAAAAAAGAAAAGTAATCTGCCATAGTCGACGTCCTGCTATGACAGAATTAAGAACCTGAAGAAAAAGGAATTTAGGAAAGGCATGCTGAAAAATACCCAAAACCAACAACACCCCCTACCCCCCCAACCCAAAACACTACCTAAACTATCTTGGTTTTAAGTAAATTAGTTAAGAATCCTCTATCAAAAAATTTCAGTATTGTTTGTAATATTAAGGACACAATATTGAAAAAATTATTATAAGCAAATCAGGAATTTAGAAAAGAGAAACTATTTCCCTTAGAAACAATTTTTTCCCTCCAATTTCAGAACAGATGTTAGTAAAAGTAAGCGACCAACTCTTCTCACTAGAAACCACAAAATTAAGGATTTTTTCAAAAAGAAAAGAGCTCTGTAAAATATTTAGGGTTCCCTCTCTTGATTTCTGAGGCCCTGAAGCTTTAGCTCATTGGAACAAAATCGATACAGTGGGAAAGCATTCTTGCTGTGCTTTAACATTGTTAGCTACAGCAGTGTACTCCTGCTGTCTGCAAACAAAATTACAATGCACTTTGCAGATCTGGACCTTGTTACTCTTGCTTCAGTTGCCAAACTGGAGTGCCAAAACTCAAGATCTATCTGTGCTTCTCCTGCCTGCCTGGTACTCTGGGGGAAGCCCACTGTAGTTGTGAAGCAAGGCAGAGATTGAAGGTTGTACTTTGGCCTGTCTTATTATCTGTAGATAGACTTGAATAATTTAGCATCCATGAGTTGAACTCCAGTCTAATGCCTGTGCTGAAAGTGAGGGTTTAAGTAGGTTAGTGTTGGACATCCCCAAATCACTTCTGAGGATCTTGTCATAGCTGTAACCTTGGCCAACAGCTTGCTTTAATACAGGATTTCACCTAGATTCTAAATTAGATATTTTTCAGAAGGGAAAGAAAAAGTTATTCAAAAAGCATTTGATATAATATCCAGACTGGTGTCTGCAGCACAGCTAACCCAGAGTACATCCTTCTACATCAGCTAAGCATGCTTTGTGAGCCCACCTCAAATACTCCTAAAAAGAAAATGAACATGCATAATTATATAATACATACTATTATCCCCTTTTTTTATTCACCCCACCCCTTCACACATAATACCTTTTTAAGTGTATTCCATACTATCTATTCAAAATAGACAGTAACATACAAGAATTGCGATACAATTTTCTTTATTAAAAATAATTTACAGCATTGGTAACATTTTATGCACAATTTTCATCAATCGAACTTAAGATATATCTATACAATACTTACTGAACTTAAAACTTTCACTGTTCTGTTGGCTTTAAACAGCAGACAATGATTTGCAGTTGCTTAAATATGATTAATATACATAGCTTCTTGTCCTTATACTTAGGTGTAAAATGTATAAACATCAACACTATCCCAAAGCTTTGTTGTTTGGGATGGGGAGGAAGAGGGAAGCAAGAAGAGAAAACATTTACAAAAATTTTAACAAGATTCTCCCCCCAAATCCAAATGGAGAGAGGTCTAGGTTACACACATCTAACACACTGAGTCACTTCTCAAACAGGTACATGTCCTCCTATGCTTTAGGATACTGCAGAGAGGTCTAATTGAACAGCATTTGGTGTGTGAGCACAGTAATCCTGACTGTCCCGTGCCCTGCCCCTCCCAGAGGGCTCCTGTCACTCCTGCCCACCTAAGGCTCTCAGGGTCCTAGCAGTGTGTCCAAAGTTAAACGTCTTCCCTTTGCTGCTGGGCTCTTGAGCTGCATTTTGCACAGGGGAGAGGGAGCAGGGCCATTCCCACGGATCACGAGCCAGGTGTCCCTGCACAGGCAGTTCCCCACCACTGAGCAGATGGTATGTGGGCAGTGCTGTCCCACACAGCACCCCCACACCGCAGGGTACAGGAGGTAGGAGTCAGCCTGCACACCTCCGAGATGCCACTGACTTGGGCTTGTTTAGAGCTGGACCCGCTGCAGCAACAATAGGAGCCTCCAGCTGAGCAGCCCCCATGCCCAAGCACTGCTCAGAACCTCTCTCTCATGGACTGTTAAGACAGCGTAGTGCAGCAGAATTACAGTAGCTGCTAAGGTAATGAAGCCCCATGTGTCTCTAAAAAGAGCTGACTTGCTTTACTAGTGACCACTTGCAGGTAAGTCACATGCCTTGAAATTGCACTTCACCTCATCAGTCTGCCTTGACATGGCTTGGATCCCTGTCTCCTGAGGCACAGAGAGAGGGCAGGGGGCTGTGTTCCCTTCAAGCATTAGTAGTTAAACAAGTTGTAAATAGGCATGGAGTTGCAGTTTTATCATCTGCATGAGGCATCATTATATGTACCAGCACGAAATTCCCATTTTCTCCCCAAACACGTTTTCTTGAACTGAATCAGGAATATACCTTTGAGCTGGGATAAAATAGTACCGGACACTGTTGTACAAGAAGTAAGATCTGCCCAGTCACTCTGGATAGAATTAATGGAAGTGTACCACCAAACAGGAACTCATTCAGCATTCAGTTGAATATAATACTCAAAACTGCATTGACTTATCCCCCTTAGAAGTGGTAGGAGTCACCGGAATGGTTTTCATCTCACCTAAAAGAAAACCACATCGAACTAGTGAAATATAAAAACAGATTATACAGAACTTCAAACTTTAGTGAACTGTCTAACAAAACAGAAAAATATATATCAAACTTATGTCAATCAAATTAGTTTGGCCTTCGAACTGTCAAAAACTTAATACATTGTATTGATATAATGCAAGAGGTTTTGGGGCTTTTTTTCAAGGAATGTCAAATTCCTTTTTTTCAAGGAATGTCATATTTAAAGAATTGAACAGTGCATCTGTTAATTCACAAGTCAGCTATCTTAGTGTCTGCTTATAAATTAAAAGCACATGTAAATAAAGCTAATACAGTCCTCTTGAATGTTTTGATATTTAAGACAACATTTATCAAGAACAAAAAACCTTAAAGCAAAATCTTGACAATTTATAGGCAAGTATTGCAGTTTTGTTCTCCAGCAGAAATTAATCTCTACACAAGTGGAGTTATGAAGCTTTTCAAGACACAGGAACACAGGAAGAGCCTGCTGGAGCTGCAGAGTCACTCGCACAGCTCAGACACCACCAGAGCTCAGTGCAGCGGGAACACAAACCATGATGCAGGAACTCTGCATCTCCTGCCAATATGAACTATGGAACAAGGGCTTTACCCTCAGTGTGCTGACAATTCCATCCACAGCTACTGCAGTGCCATAAGAGACAGGTCTGTTCAGTACTCCGGGCTCTTCCTCAGAATGGGACACTTTGTAAGAGCTGGGAACTGCCAGCACGTGAGAAAGCGTTAAAAGGCAGTATGGCCACCTGGCTCCTGAACATCTGACAAGTGTAACATTAGACACAGGTTGTATTTAAAGGAGAGGAATTTAAACAACCCTAGTAAATGTTTCAAAAGGTTTTTAAAGGTTAAAACATTACAGGGAGGTACTTTGTCTGATGACTGCAGAGAGCACAATAAAACCAGATGTCACTAATGACAAAGCGCATCCTTTGAAGCAGATGTGACAAACTTCAATTGAAGGGCACGAAGAAACATGGCTTAACCTGCATGAATGAAACAACCGTGAGATTTGTTTTTAAATGCAGAAATGTTTCCCATATTTCTAAGCATACAGCATTTCATGTATTTCATAGCAGTGTAAATCTGGATCCAGATGAAATATAATCCCATAACAAAGGTAAGGAAGTAATCATCTGTGATACAGGATACCATGGGCCTCATGTGGACTGCTTTTGTTCAGCCCATAACCTAAAGAAATTGAAAACTCATTATCTTTTTCAAGTTCTGGATGAGAAAAAAAAATTAATCTGTTTGGCCTTCAAGATTCCATGCCATCTGCTACTCTTAAACCAACAAACAGCAGTACACAGATTTACAGGTGCAAAAACTGAGTGGAAACAACTGCAGAAAATCTTCTTACATAATAATCTTCAGCACAATCAGTTTCAATTTCGCAGTTTATTTACAAAATGGTCTGATAAAACATCCCCTCCATACTTACAGCTCTCTTGTCACAATACACATGTTGATTTTAGCAATGTTTAATAGCACCATTAGAATATTATTTAAAATCAGAAAGGATCTCGTTGCAGTTACAATGATTCACAATCTTTTACATCCATGGACGAAGTAACTTTGAGCACACTAGGACTGCTTGCAGTTCCACAGTACAGATTCCTGGGTTCACACAAGGCATCTGCTGAGTGATCAGTTATGCAGGGTACCCAGAGAGTCAGTAGCTACTACAAGAATCTTCGAGCCACAAAGTTTAGACTTCCACCATTCTTGTATAAAGTTATCTCCATATTGTTTTCAAACAAGGCAATCACGCTGAATACTTTTCCAGTGCTTGTCTTCAAAAGAAAAGCAAAAAAGAGAAACCAATTAAGCTTTGCTTTCACTTCCCCTTGCTTATTCTCAGTCAGTATTCAAACCCCAAGTTTTGTTAAACACAAGTGAATTCAACCCTCTGATGTGCCTCTACAGCCCCGAGCCTGCTGGGGCCAGATGGAAGGAAGGCTTGTTTTTAGGGCACAGTTTAGATGCAGCTGTGAGCAGGCCAGGGGCCTGTTGGTAACCAAAAAACACCATGTCCCGAAGATGGCACCAACTGTGTTATGGGCTTGTTTACAGAAAATGGAGAGCTGAAGCCTCTCTCAAATCATCACACCTATGAGAGACAAACTCAATTCTACCTAAAACTGAGCCCATGGGGGGTAAAATACCACTCAGAATGATTGAGAATATTAGGCTGCATACAAAGTTGTGTACAAAGAACATGTGTATAATGTACTTTGGGAAACTCCAACCGCCATCACAAACTTCAGGCAGGACTTATAAGCTTACCTTCCAAGAGAATTAAATTTTGTTTTTTCCCCGCTTTGCTTCCTATCATCAGAATTAACTTTTCTTTCTCTGCTTTCAGTCATCAGAACATTAAACAGAGAAATTAAAAATAATGCAAAGATACCTTAATATCCAAGGTCATTCTGGGTGACAGCTCTGGAGGGAACAATATGGAAAACTGCTCTCTGCCAGTGAGTCCCAAAGTACTTGGATTTTCCCCGGGACAAAATTGAAGTGGAGCGATGCCCATTCCAATCAGCTGACTCCTATGAACCTTCTCATAGCTCTCAGCTAGGACAGCTTTAACACCCTGCAACAATACAAGCACAGCAGGCAGAGTGAAACACAAAAGTAACCTTCAAACACAGATTATGTCCAACATCTCGCAATTCAAACTGAAGCATAGAGAGAGTGCTTTGCACAGAGTCCTTTAAGTACCCTGGTATCATCTTTTAGCTTTCCAGGTAGATGGAAGCAAACAAGCCAGATCACGCCCACGTGGTGTGAAATGGAGTTTGGTACAGACAGTGCCCATGCTGGAGTTAACAGGACATGAATCAATGGCTGACTCGGAATATATTCTCAATATTAGTCGAAATTAGTCTCCAATATTGAGATACATGAACACCCCATGGAGACCAAACAGAGGTCAGCATAGACAAATGCCTCATTTGTTTCAGTCTGGTATCCAAGACAGTACATTCCATAATGAGAAAATTCAGATTTATCCTGACTAGTAATTCTCCCCCGTGAAGATTCTAACAAAGAAATTATACAATGTGGTTTTAGGTATTTCCAGAAAAAAGAAAGCCATCCCCAAACCCAAACAAACCAGCAGTACCAGTAAAAAAGGCCCTTTTGCAGCCCAGTCTCTTGAGCTACCCAGTCCATACTTCTTTCCTGCTAGAATAATCACAGGAATGCCTCCCTTCTGGTACTGCTCCGCTGCTTCAAACACATCTAGCTGTGGAATGACAAAGTGACACATTTTGAGTGAGTTCTAAACCTGCACTCCCCATTCCAGAATAGCTATACAAACAAATATATTCCTACCGTTTGTCCTGATGGGAAATGAATTGTTTTAGGAGCTGGTTTTCCTATGAACTTATTCAGGAGCTTGATATTTGCAAAGGTACCTCTTGTCATTACAGCATCATTACCTCTTCGAGCCCCATAAGAGTTGAATTCACGAGGTGTGAGTCTGGAACAAAAAGCAAATTGAAAGAAATCAGTTAAAGATTATCTGATTTAAAAGGATATTATGATTTTTTTATAATTATTGCAGCATATCTAAGTCTTCAGTGGATGATGTAAAGAACTAGATCTCCAACAAATGTAATTATTATAAATCATGAACAACATGTGTAAATCACTGCTAGGTTATTCATGAGGAAAGCTGCAATTTTAAATTCATTTTCTACAACTTTGTTATGAAGTGCTACAAGCAGTGTGATACTTACAGAAGAATTATGGGGAGACTGCTCTAGGAAACAACCCACCTTACTAATCCTCTCACCATTACCAGCATACTTATTAACATTGACTAATTATTTTGCTTTTCCACATATAGTCTCCCCTTTGTGCAGACAGGCATTTCTAGAGGAAGGCAACAGTGCTGATCAATGATTCAGCAGCAGTCCTGTGCCACAGCAAGTGCTCACCCTTTGCTGGTCAGGTACTTGGCAGCAGCGCTGCTCCTTGCAATGCTGCCGGCGGGGGAAATGTGATCCGTGGTGACAGAGTCCCCCAGGTACAGCAACACATGGGCGTTTTCAACCGCTTGTGGTGAAACTGGTTCTTTGGCCTAACAGGGAAGGGTGGGGGGAAAGAACAACAGAAGGGAAGAAAAGGAACATTAAACATCTTCTTCCAAGAAATAGACGTATAAAACTTATCTGCAGTATAGGAAGGCCCCTTGATGTACAGGCTCCACTCACTCCAGAGACACAAACAGTATTTAAAAGACTGAGAAATATTAATGATAATTAAATTTGTTAGTTCAACATTGAAGCTTTACTGGAATAGCTATTCCTTTACTAAAATGCAATGCATATAATCTGGTGGATAGATCCACTGTACTTACAAGTTTATCAAAAAAGGAAGGACATCTAATATAAGTAGATTTTAAATCCCAGGGAAATAAAGTTGACTCTGGTGCTTCCAGTAAATTCCATCGCTTGTTTCCTTTCTACAAGAAAGAAAATTAATCAAAAATAACAGAAGTTATTTTATAGTGTTTTTACACTCAAAAACTAAAGACGTACTGGCAATTTTATTAATTACCATTATTTAGTAAATAATTTTCTATTACATATTACAAGTTACTTCACTGGGTATTACTTAGGAATCACTTTTAAATAAGTACCCATCTCAGTTAAGCCCTCCATTATCGTAACAGAAATAAATGGCAAACCAATCACATTCAACTGCAAGATATTATAAAGCTGCAATGAAATGCAACCTTCAAATTATGTAGAACAGACCATTCTTACCTCCATCTTTTCTTTCAATTCCTTAAACATGGATGATATCACACACTCTTCCTCCACTGTGTGAAGTTCTTGTCGGGTGGGCCAGATATCTCGTAAGTAAATAGGTTTGCCGTTAAAGCCAGTGCCTAAGTTTTAAACACAACAATAGTTTTGAAGAATAAAATACTGGATTTGAGATTTGTATTAGAATATAGATGTGTATGTATTCAGGCCTGCAGAGATGGTACCAGATAGGCAAAGAATTTGATCAGTTAAGTGAATGCTTCGCTTTAGCCATGAGCAAACCAAATATGGCTGTGCTTCCTCTTCAAATACATGGGCTCTGGGTGCTGAAATCATGTGCAGGAATCTCTGCCCATGTGCACCAGCTGCAGAAACAGAAGCTGTAGGAAAACACTCACCCAGAGGCTCCGTGTCAAAGTCTATTCTGACGGTGCCCGCGATGGCGTAGGCCACGACCAGCGGAGGGGACGCCAGGTAGTTGGCACGGACACAGTCACACAGGCGGCCCTCAAAGTTCTTTGTGCCAGACAATACCCCACAGGCAATGATATCACCCTGAAAGGCAGACCCAGACATACTGTTCCAGCAGTTTGGGGTACTTAAACAGCTTATGCTATTTTTGCTGACTAAGTCAGATGTGCTTTTAGCATTCCACTTCAAAAATTTACTCTAACACTACGACTGAAAGGCATTTTGCTCTCTCCCACTACCCTTCTCCTCTCATTTTCCCTTTTGACCCTCTGATATGCTCGCCTGTCACTCCAGTCAACGCCTCTCCTGCCTTTTACTTTTCTTCTGCTTCAGAAGAAAAAAAAGTTGTAGCTTTTAGACACCGCTGGTTAAAATGACTCGAGCCCACAGCTCTTTAAAACCCTCCTCTTCATTTATGATACAAAATCTACACATTGCATCCTCTGCAAGATTAGATCATATGTACTTATCTTGTCATTTATAACTGTACTCTACAAATACTACTTATTACGTTTATTTTACATAGCAATGAATTGGCATGCTCTCCCTCTAACAAGCAAATATGCCAACAACATCACGCAAAGTCCAAACCAAACATGAAGTGTATTTTGCATGGATTACTGTATTTCTTGATTGCTTAACTGGGTAAGGAATACATTTCTGCATTCAACAAGCCAGCCAGAGCTTTACCTGTTTTATTGCATTCCTGATGGCTTCTGGCAAAGGGGCCGTGTTCCCAACACAGGTGGAACACCCATAACCAACAACCTCAAACCTACATGGGAAAAACCAATCAAGTCACATTACACGGTCATGAGCAATTTGTTAACAACTGCTTTTTCTTTTATTAACAATCCCCAAGAATTTTTTGTCCTTTGACAGTTCTTTTTAGAGAATGCACAGCAGACACTACGTATCACTGATGCAAACCACAGCTGGGCACTGTTACAGAATATTGAACATAATCCTGCTGTTACTGCTACAGAGCAACCAAAACCAAACGAAACAACCCTTGATAGCAGCAATGGTAAGACAAGACTAATACAGGCTGTCCTGACAAATTTGCATCCAGCTTCCACTTTTAAAATACATAATCAAGTACATCCTGTCCTGCAAGTCACTTAAAATAAGTCATTTGTGACTGGAAAAACAGAGCTCTGATATATTAGAGCTACACATCATAAATTTTAAAGTGGGAATACAATTAAGCAAAATAAATTTAAGTCAGCAAGTAAGTAAGATGGCAATCTATTAAGTTAGGAATTAGCCAACCCCAAATGAACAGCAATCCTATTTATCAGCCTGTACAACCCCCCTATGTACTACCTGCCCAACTCGCCAACAGAGCCAGGCCTTACCCAAGCTTGCTGAGGTATGGCAATACTCCACTGGAACTGAGGTAATGTGTAACCATGCCACTGCCTGGTGATAAACTTGTTCTGATGTAGGGCTTCACCGCTAGGCCAGCCTCAACAGCTTTTTTGGCCAGGAGTCCTACCAAACAAAAAGGAAAAAAGGACTCAGATTATGATTTGTATATCCCTTAATAGGACATCTGTATGCTTCTGCCCTAGTTAAATCAAGCATAAAAAATCCCAAAGGATTAGACAACTTTCAGTTTGTTAAACTTTTAAAGCAATTATTGGCCTGAATAAAGTTTCTTAACTCATAACAATACCATGCATGGTTTTATTCCCATTCCTGGAAGGTAGACACCCATTTTACGTTCTCTAAGACAAATCTCTGCCATGTTCTGACAGTGCCAATCCATTCAGTCTCCAGAGACAGGCCACACAGCCCTAACGGGAAGCTCACCTTGGCCATAGAGGATCTTAAAAAGAGGAGAGCAAGGTCTGACAGATGAGCTGTTCCAGCAAAACCATCTGCAGCTTGTGAAGGTGTGGCAGATACTCCTGAAGCAGTGACAGAACAACTGCTCAGCAAGGCAGAGTTTCTGTCCTGGCTGTGGCATCACAGCTCATCATCCAGGACAGGCTGGAAGCTAAAGCTCACCTCCTGCATCAGTTGTGCCACTGAGTACATCCACCTGACAGGAGCCCTAGAACTGCTTACCTGCTCTAATACTACCAAATGTAAATATTTTGTAATTACTCTCCTTAATACTGATCTATGGGACAAACTTAGATTGTATTACGGAAAAGCGACTTTCCCTATATAACCTCCAGAACTTACAAGCTAAGGCTACAAGTCTGCAGTTTCAAACCTGTAAAGAGTTTCAGTTTCAAACCTGTGAAGAGAACCTACAAAAGTGAAGGTGAGGGCTGTGCAAACACAGGAGCACCATTAAGATCCTGGGCTGTCTGGTCCCAACATACCTGCAGCAAGCATGACAGATGGATTACAGTTGTTTGTACAGCTGATGACTGCAGCAATGACAACGCAGCCGTGGGACAGCTTGTATTCATTTCCTTCATACTGAACAGGCACAATGTCATTCTGCTTCTCAGCTGCAATCTGAAACCCTTTAACACCAGACTGGATGACAAAAATACATGTTAGCAGTTGTTACAGTACAGAAAGGATGACATTACAGCAAGACCAAGTGAACACTGGTTTTGAAATAATACTCAGCTGTGCCACTAGGAACCCTTATAGAGGTTTTAAATGCAGCCCTCAGTTCATGTCCCTCTGTCTGTACACTGGTCTCAGCCTTCTTCCTTCACAGCTGCTTTAACTTTGCAACAGTTGTGAACAAAACTCAGTCTGTGAGTGGCTGTTTCACAACTCACTTCCTTCTATACATGGAAGAACATCCCCTTAAGAATACATATCTAATCTACACAATACTGGTTCCTGAATTAGAAGCATGTACAAGATTTTAATTGGAAGAGGGTGGTAACTAAACCAGAATAGGTCAATCAGCATTTTACACCCTCACCTAAGTGCTCTTCAGCACTCAAACATCCTCCAGAGGTCCCTACCTAAAGTTCTTTCTCCCTAGCAATCTAAACTATGAAATTAAGGACTTTTGGAAGCTCATGTTCCTGCCAAACACACCAATGATTTACCCTTGGGATGCCTGTCAAGCAAGAACAGAACACCCTGGACAAGCAGTTGTGTAGCAATAAGGAGGGCTCAGCAGGTATGCAAGGAATAGGTAACATAAAATTTACTCATGTGAATTACAGGAAATACCTTTTGAAGAGAGCATCAGCAATACAAACCTTTTCATTTAAGCAGGCTTGGAAGTCACTTTTCATGTTATTAACAGCCACTCTATCTTGGGATCTCTTGGGGCCACTGACATATGGAATTATAGAACTTAGACTAACTTGCACTACCTAAGAAAGCAAGAAACAAAGTGCAGGCATTACCAACCCCGGCCCAGCAGTACATGGAATATACTCCTGAGACACCCAGGAACTCTTGTTTCAAATCTGAACGTTCTCAGACAATTAGAACTCTGGGATTCCATTTTCAACACCACCCACTGTAAGAGGCTATTCCTCTTATTCCAAGCGCTTTAACATTATCCCTGACTTTTCTAACATTCACAATCCTTGGGATGACTGGAATTCAGTATCTGTTAGTTGACATGATGTTACCGTACTTCCCTTTTCCCCACCAGCTCTGTGTTTTACAAAAATACTCTGCTTCTCAAAACTGTGAGTTAATAAATGCAACTTTGCTGAAAGCAATGGAAATTACAATGGGAGACGAGACTGTGAAATCACCAGTAGTTATTTATGAGAATCAAACAAACAACTTCTTTCAAGCATACCTGGGAATACTCGGGCTCTCTGGAAGAACTCTCATCATTTCTAAATAACTTCACAGCTTTAAGATATGCTTCTGTGACTTCAAGCTTGGCCTTATCAAAACCTAAGGAAGTGTATTTCAAACATGAGAAAAGTCACATTAAAAGACAAATAAAACAAATCACACAACTTTCAGACATTCAGATTGTTTTAAGCGTAACATTTGTGTCCCTGAAGCCCACAAGGCTTTTCTGTGTTAGGACTTCCTTGTTTAATCCAGACCCTGTGCTTAGCTGACAATAGGCAGTACTGCTGGCTCCTCTTCCAAACCCATTCGTTTACTCTGCACTGATCAGACAAACATGTTTGCTATTTGATAGCATTTAACTCTTATTTGAAAGTGACAAATTTCAGTCTCAGAAAGTCTCACTCATGAATGAGCTTTTTTTGGCATCTGTCACCCTGTGGTTTTCTGTTTGCAGTAGCTTGATAAGGAATTGACATCCTCCTTGCTTAGCTTGAGATGCCAGCGAAAGCATGCACTTCAAAGGGCAACAAACCACTGGGAAAAATCAGAGACATGTTCAGATTTGTTCTGCAGTTTCACTTATTTCTAGTAATCATTTTAAATTTTGATTTTGTAGGGAATCTCCAGGTGGTTATGGATTCATTTCAAATCAAGAAGACTTACATTCCATACATATTTCAAAATGTGAGAATTTCTTTAATACTTTTCTTTTATAGGCTTACAAATGCTTCCAAAAACCAGGACTCTAGATGTTGAAAAGTAGTATCATGTTCATAAATCATGCATTAGACAAATGGACCAGACTGGACACAAACCTCAAGCACAAGCCTAATTACACATTAAATCCACCTCAGAACTCTGCAGAAAAGCACCATGTAAGAATTGAGGAGTTTTAAGCAAAAACTCAATGGTTCTTACACTGGGTTTTTCTGCAGAGCAAAAAACATATATTACCACAACTGAAAACCACAATTACAATGAATCGTTGCTTTAGTTTAATCTTTACCTGCATACTTTAAGTGCTTCAATGTCACATTATCAACAGGGAAAAAACTCAGAATAGCACCATATTCAGGACACATATTTGCTATTGTGGTTCGGTCTGCTACGGACAGTTGGGAAACACCACTCCCAAAAAACTCAACAAATTTTCCAGCGACATCAGCTTGTCTAAGATGCTGTTGGAAAGAACACACAATACCTGTTATGTGAAGAGGTACAGTGCAAGCTGTGTTTGTCACAATTCACAAGTCATGAACATTTAAAACAAGAAGTTGAAACCCTAAGGCCTATGTTTGCAAAAAAAACCCAATTGTAAAATTATTATGAATTATTTTTAGTTAAAGAGGGTCTATAAGTAAACCACTATAGAGGGGAAAGAAAAAAAACCCCACTACTTCAAAGGACTAGCAAATAAAAGTGGTTAGAGATTATTTGTACCTTTCTGCACTGCCATGATTAAAGGTATACTAAAAACAATCTCTCCATTTAGTTCATTTCTCAACCACCACTGGTAGTACTTGCAACAGACTCTCTTTTGTTTGCAAAGGCATTGAACTCTTACCTTTGTAATGCTTAGAACAATATCTATGGACGTGGCAAATGGGCTGACTGTGCCTGTCAGCTCACAGCCCACAACCTCAGGCAGAGTGAGAGTGACCGGCATTCCCAGCATCACCGCTTCCGTCTCAATGCCCCCGACGCCTGCAAGGAGAGTGGGACATGGCTTTTCACCACTTTACCTAACCTACACTCATTATGTTAAGGTCCTAAAACATAATAAAACCCTTTATATTAAGCCTAAAGACCTATAACAATAAACACATTGCTGCTTTTCTCTCACAAGTGAAGGGCATCACTCCATTCCCCACAAGGACACAGCAAGAAATGTAGAAGTTCCATTAAATATTTGCACATCAAAAATAAAAATCAAGCAAGACTATTGTTCAAGTTGGACATCACTGTCAACCAGAAATTATTTTATATCTGAAACTAATTTTCCGAGAGAAAAGAAACCTTCATGCAAATTTCTGCTGTACAAATGGCACTTATTTGAATATCAGCTAGTTTTTTGCTGTTTTCTCTTTGAATTACAAAGAGTGGTTTCTCAATGGAAAGAAATGTTACTCAAGATTACTTGTAGACAAAAAGCATTCAGAACACTAATACAAGACAGTCTGCTATGCCTGAGATACAAATATCCAGTGGGAAGAAATATTTTTTTAGTCAAGCTTTAGTTGCCTTTCCAAGAGCAGTGAAGTTCTGGTGAGCATACTTACCCCAGCCCAAGATACCCAAGCCATTTACCATGGTTGTGTGCGAGTCTGTGCCAACCACGCTATCGGGGTGCAGGAAATCTTTAACGTCAAAAACCACTCGGGACAAATATTCCAAGTTCACTTGGTGCGCCGTTCCAGTCTCGGGTGGAATTATGGAAATATTCTCAAAAACTTTTGAACTCCACTGTAATTTTCCCAAAATGAGAATAAAAGAGTTGCATTTTTTTCAAAGGTATATTCAATTCTTAGAACACAACTAAAAAGACAAAATGAAGACACAATAAAAGAGTCCTTGCTATTTACCTAAGTGGCTTTTACGCTTTTGTCAAACAGGTGTGTGATCTCCTTGGATACATTCTTAATCATCAACAAAAGCTTTCACTCAATTTCTCTGAAGGCTGAACCAGTAATTCATGCCTACCTTTCAAAAGCAGGGCTGCCGAAATCTCTTACCTTCCAGTTCACACAACTGATTACAAGCTCACCTAAGACTGGTATTCAGACAACAGAACCTAAGCACTTGTATTTATAGCAGAATTTATATTTATAGTATAACTGAGTTTAGGTTTGACACTCCAGGGTGAGACCACTTGCAAACTCTGGATGGGACGTTTAACAGAGCTGACATGGAAACTTGTAACAAGATCCAGCCTGGCCATTTCCTTCTTTAATAATGGAAAAGCTAATTTGCAACTTTCAGGAAGAAACATCTAGTCTACATCCATGAAAAGAGTTTTAGATCATTGCAGTGAATCCCTAAACCACATGAAATTAGCGGGTGAGGATCAAATAGCAATGTTTCAGAGCCCTGCCCAGCAGCAGAGAAGCTGATGTTCACCATAGGACTTCTGCTCCCCAGTTTGAGAGCAGCCATGTCTGAATACTGGTCTCCACTCAACACTTCCAACTTCAGGAACTTTTGTAACAGAGGTATGGATAAATGACCCTTTCAGCCAGAAACTCACTGTGACCTAATGCACTGAGCTCATGAAAGGCATTAAAAAGGCATTAAAAAGACTAATGCTTCACAAATCCCCATTGACAAGAACCAAATCAGAGTAAACTTTTTCAAGTTAGAAAGCAAATTTTCTGTTCTTGTAATTCAGATTTGAGAACCTGACATTTCCAAATGATTATATTTAATTTATAATCTAAACCTGAACACTGGTAGACAAATGACTCTAATAAAACCCAAACCACAAAGCTTGCAGGTACACAGACATACCTTAAAAAATTGAAGCCTCTCTCTATTTCTGCCAAATTCCATCTCTTGATTTTTCAATACTGTCTCAGGCCTAGGAAGAAAACAAGTTTACAAGTACTGTCATAATTTATTTCACATTACAGAAGAACAAGTTGTAGTTTTAGTTCATTTGATGAAAGACTTATTTAAGCCTGCAGGACTCTTTGAAGTGGTTTATTAGAACAAAGATAACTGCTTCCCTGCAGCAAGCTTTCTGTAAACAGTGAGAAATAGCTGATTTCATGTGTGCTGTGTCTGAGAACCTGCTTATTCTAGGTACGGTTTCCTAAAGTGTGCAATCTTGAAAATACTTTAAGAGATCTATTCCAAGCATGTGCTGCAATACACAGAAGCTTTTTCACCCCCTATCAGTCATCTCACAGGCTGCGCATCTCAAAACTCCATACACTAAAGAACCACAATGTTCACTAGTTCAATCGTAACTAACCTCCATTTTTGTATTTCCCTCCAAGCGACAAGATTTTGCCACAAGTACTCATCAGTACAGTCCCATAAAATGAACTATCTTTTCTTAGTATGTGTTATTTATTAAGATACTGATACTTGTTGTAACAGAGTAATCCATAATTTAAGAGGAATAACCTCTGCTTTGAGCAGCTGAACAAGGAAGGGGACACACTTGCTTTGTACCAGGAAGGAAGTCCTCAATTTTGAGAAGTGTATTTTACAGTCATGACCCTTCCCTTTCTTGTCTGCAGCAGCAGCAGCTCTCCTGCTTCACCAAGCCCCGAGGGACAGTCAGTGTTCACACTGCAGCTTCATAAATACCACTGCTGGTGTGCTGCCAGAACACCAATATTGCTGAAAACATCACTCCTGCATTCTGACGCCTGTACTGAGCAGGAATATTTCCACATCTATAAAGTTACCACAGCATTCAGCACAATATCGCTGTGGGATACAGATTTGATCAGCTTTCTAATTGTACACCTGTCCAGCACAGGCAGATAGGGATCTGAACAGTCCATCAGGCAGAGGCAGCAGCTGAGGGAAGATTACACATAATTGGCATAGATGGAGCGGTGCACAATGACCTGTTAATATCACAGAAATCTGGGAGAGGCACAGACATGAGGCTCCCCTGGGCTACTACACAGGCAGGATATTTACTGAATTTCAACTCAGTGACAGATGGATAGTGAGGTCCTGTACAGGCTGGGGGATGATGTATAGGCTAGTTCTTAGTTCTTTAAGAGCCAGAGGCTTCTGAAAAGTTATTACACAAAAGCTATTAACTACTATTAGAAATAAATTAATGCTTCATTGAGTTATTCACTCAGGCTTGCTTTGCAACAGACAGAGAATTACTCCTATGCTTAGCTGTTGTTGTGAAGAAATGAGAGAAGTACTAATATTTAACTTAAAAGTCACAGCCACGAGCCAATAGGTGGCCATCTGCAGGGTGTTCAGTAAAGCTCTTCTTGTGAAAAGAAAAATTCATTGTAGACTAATTCCTATCTGCTACATCCGACCTACTTCTAGATACTGATACAACTTTTCTATGGCATGGGTGAGAACTACAGAAGGATGTTTAAAAAAAACCACCTCATTTCCCTGAGCTGTCACATGCAGTGCTCAACAACACAAAGGTACAAAACAATTTAGCAAAGGAGCTCTCATACTCAGGCACAGGTTGAAGGTGGAAGGGGCAGAGGATGGGGGTGTTCTCAATCTGCGCAGAGAAGGGTCCTGAGCTGCGGCCGGACTCCCCCGCGCTGCACGAGCCCCTGCAGCCGCTGTGGCCCCGGCACGGGGGCAGCTTCCGAGGCTGTGCCTTCAGCGGGGACAGCTTGGCCGGTGGCTTCTGCTCGCCCCCGCCGGGGTTGGGAGCATTCTGTATTGCACTGCAACATTAAACACAACATTCATTGAGACACTGGGAATCTCGTTCTTCATACACACACACGCCCCGGCCTTGTTTTTGTGCAATCCCTTCAACAGATTATAAAACAGTATCTGAAAAAATAGAGTTATTTTATTACAACCCTGTTGCAAAGTAAACTACCACTGGATAAGCCTAGTTAAGTAATGTGGTGTGGTAAGAAGTGAACAAAACTGGATTGCCTGAAAGATTAACACCAAACAGCTCCTTCCATTTGTTCACAACAGACCAGAAATCTTTATAAACAGCATTGCAAAGGCTGAACTCAGAGTTTTAAACTTGGAAGGTGTGGGTAGAGTCTCATCCAAATGGTAGACTGAACTTGTTTCTTTTTTTAAGACAGTGCTGCACATGCTCTGTTAAAACCACCAAGGAATGATTACAGGCAAAGCTTTCTCAAGGAAAGAAACATAACTTGATCCTTTAATTAGGCTTTTTATACAAATTCTCAAAGGCTCAGATAAATTGTATACACTATTCAAGCCAGTCAGAAGTAAGAGAGAAAAACCGGGGTTTTTTCAAAAAGAAAGTCCATATAGCACACTACCCTCTATTTGTGCAACATTCAGGCTCTGTAGGAGCCATGAAAGCTTACTGTGAAAAACCAATGACTTTTATCTCTCTCAGTAATTATTAAATCACAAAATTGCAATTAAAGCCACTGCTTTCTTCTGCCTCAGTAACACAGCCAGATACTTAGTTATTGAATTGCAGGGTATTGCCTGGCCTCAGAGGATACCTTGTCTAAATCCCACCCCAGCCCACCAGGCTGTGACCCACAGATGGGAGCTCTCTATAAAAGCGGCACAAATCACCCTGCAGCGAAGGGTTTCTTATCACAGGCCAGCAGCTGCTGAGCCCCCACAGCTTCCCAAAGTGATGCTCCAGAGGCCGGATTTATCATTACAAAGCAGCCTGTTGAGACCTCTTGCCAACACTTGGTCTGCCTGATAATTTTAGGCTGGCCTAATTGCAAAGGAATCAGCTGTCCCTCCGGACACAGGCATGGACAGAGCACAGAATTGACACAACACATATGCAGCACAACAGATCATCTGTAGCTTCTTGCTCTTCTAACACTCAGCAAACTGAAATCCTGTGAGTACTTGGAAGGTTGACAGAAATTACTCACACATCCATGTCCTTTGACCACAGGCTTTTTCCCCATGAACTTTTAAAATTTCCAAGAGCCTGCTCAGTTTATGCAATTCTGCATGGGTTTTGGAAGGCTCCACAATTGAGAGGCAGGGAAAAAGGTGAAGGGAAACTGCATTATTTAGTATTTACTTCAGCAAACACTAAACAAAAGCTCCAAGTTTTTCCTCTTGTGCAGTATTTATGTTTCTAGCAAAGGCAGCCCCAGGCTGTGTTCATCACATCACTGCCTGTGAGACAAGGAAAACCACACTGGTAGCTTTCCAGTCCCCTTACTTTTTCAGACTTCTACAAGCACACTCCTCTCTGAAAATATCCACAGCCTCATCTAACTAGTGTTAAATAAAAGCCCATTAAAAACCCAAACCAGTCGCAAGCCATGGGCTGCAATGACAGGCTTTCAATACGCCCAGTAGAATTGCAGGCCCCTTCTCTGGAGCTGTGACAAGGCAGCCCGTATGGAAAAAACAGCTCTGTTTAACTTGAACAATGAAATCAGAGCAAAGCAAAATAACAAACGCCCTCTGCCTCATTCTCTTGAGACACATTATTTTCTGGAAACCATGCCAGATCCCGTTATTTCAGCCCAGAATTTGGATTATCAGTCAGCTTCATCCATAAGGCCTCACAAACATTCTTTCTCTCCCTCAAGAGTGCTTATCCATTTTTATCCAGCCCTTTTTCAGATACCACCAGGTCTTGTTTCAGGGATCCACGCATGGCAAATGATTTGATGGGATAGTAACAAGACCTGAATGAATCCACACTTCAGTGTCAGACAAAAACGTATGGCTTGTAAAAATTAAAAAAAAAGGTATGTTACCATTTGCTGAAATCAATCTGCAGAGAATGGTCAACAGTGAGATCAGTTGGGCAGGCAGGATTGACTTTCACCGGATCTCCTCCAGCATTTCTCACAGCTTCCCTCATGGCAGCAAAATCGACCATTGCTGGTATTCCACTAACAGATGGAAAAACAAAATAGTAAAACAACAGTAGACGTTAACGGACTGAAATGCACAAACTTCTCTTTAATTTTATTCAAGTCTAGAACTAGCTACATCCTATTTCAGAAAATACACCTGTTATTCTCTAAATTTTGAAGGACTAGAACCATTTTGAAAGTCACTGGAGTTGGTACACCCTCTCAAGCAACAGTTTGAAGACAGTGATGGGCCCATCTCAAAGAAAGCCATTTTTCTTGTGTCTCGCTTTGCTTCTCAAGTGTGATGGTACTTCAGCACAGAAAGGATCTTCAGATACTGCTTACCTTTACAACAGAGCCTTGCTATGGAAGCAAAGCTCGTGCTATACATTTAACACCTCAGCATGTACTGTCTTACAGAGCCATTTCTGAAGCTCGTAGCATGTCACAAGTATATTCATGTTGCTGTACAAAACAGAGAGGGGCAATGTTTATCTAACACAGTAGTACATGAATCTTACTGGCTTTGCCCGCTAAGCAGATGTTACCTCATTTTTATTATCATCATAATTCCTTTTTTTAATTATCTCACTTCTTAATAAATACACAGAGTCAGCAACACAGCTTAAATTGAATATTTGCAAATTGCTGAAAGACTGCCCTTTTAGCTATGCCATAGTCAAATCACAAAGAAAGTTAATATCCTAAGAGGCTGCTTTTTCAATATATGTATTATTCATGGATTCGACTGGATTACTCATTGTGGAGTAAGCAATATTTAATCTTCAAGTATCTCAAGGAAGAATTGTCAGTGACAGTGTGAACTGTCAACCATCTGGCTACAGCCAAAACATCACCACTTCCATTTCTGTTCTGGCTCTTATCCTGTGAAGCATTCCTTGCAGGCCAGCAGTTTCAGCCTTGCCAACCTGTTCCAAAGCCAGAGTACCCTACGGAACAGCTCCTACCCCTGCATCATATGGAATTACCATGAGGAATCTACTGAACAGCAGAGGCAGTGCACAGGTTTCCACCAGGCTATCAAGGGGGAGGTGTGATTTATTCTCAAGCCAGAGAATTGAACACAAACTCAGTGAGTTCGCACAGGTTCTTTTGGGGGTTTTGGCACACACACTTACGTGAAGTCTTGAAGAACAACTCTGGCAGGACAGAAGGGCACTTCAACATGGTTCTGTTTTGTTTTCCAGTCCAAGATGTTCATAGCATCCGTTTCTTTCACTAAGAAGCCATCGCAGTTACGGACACTGGACTCAAACAGCAGTCGGATGGAGTAAGGCAGAGTATCTGGGGTGAGGCAAGGGACAGACCCCATGAGCGCAGCACTTGCAGTTTACACAGTTTTTTTTAAATTGCAATCTCACATTTCTAAGGAATTCCACTCTTCTATGGTTTGGAAGGGTGAGAGCTTCAGGAGCCTGATTTTCCAGTTGCCTTTGGGTTTGATTTTCCCTACACAATATGGAACAGTGAGTTGCACAATGTTTACATCGATGTGTTATCCTAGGGTATTTTAATGGGAGATACCAATGGCTTGACCACACTGTTCAGACAGTGACATTTAATAAAGTACCTTATGCTGGCAGGGGAGGGATGCAAGGAATATAGACCTGGGATTATTGATCAGAGCAGGTCAAAAGCAACAACTACTGGAATACTCAAAACCATTTTAACTGTAAATTTCACCATTCCATTACTCCAGATACCAAGCCAAAAGCAACCAATGCCGGAATATTATTTTCAATTAACAGTGATACAAAGACCAGAAACTATTCTGCCACATGCCCTTTTAAAATTAACACATTTAATAAAATATAAAGGACATTTCATTAAATAAAACTTGAGTTAGTTTGCTACTGATACAAATTAAGGTACTGACAACCAGCAGTTTTGTGCACAGAAAAAAAAAGGGAAATGGAAATGCGAATGAATAAAGAGGGAAGAGAAAAAAAACCCCAATGTGATTACTCACTGCAAACAAAACAAAATAACCACTAAAGAAAAAACATCAAGATTACTTGACATTTCTCCCCCAAATCCCACTGTGTTCAGCATCATTGTAGCAGGCAAACAGCTTCACAAGAACAGTGAGAAACAAAAAAAGTTAGCTGGAGGAAGGTGAAACAATTAAGTTCAGGCTTCAATTAAAAAAAAAAGGTTTGGTGGTCTCAGCCTAATCCAGTGGTTTGTTCACAAACCATTAATATAGAATTTGCTGACTCGGTTTTCTCTGTGTCTTTCTCCGATGATATCCACTGTTTTCTAGTTAGACAAGTCACTATTTTGAGTGTCAGATTTGAGTAAACTTGAGAATAAAGATGTCATCAAAAAGGACTAACAAACCTTCATGCCACCACTCACTCGATTTAAAAGTCAAGTTCCCAGAGGAGAACTGGTTTGCTTTCTTGTGGGTTACAAATCTCACTGCCCCAGGGGCTGCTCAGCGCCAGCTCTGGAGACGCAACTGCTTCTCACCGTGAGGCACCAGCAAGCTCCTATCGGCAACACCATGTGCAGCTTGGGGCTTCCCAGGGTACAGGATAGCTCCAGAAATGAGATCACATCCAGTACAGGGCCCCCTAGGAGGCTCTGGGACTGCTGTGCCTGACACACAGGAGCTGCAGGGAGTCCTGGGCCGGCTCACCCCCAGGGGAGATGGTGACCTGATTGTAGTGGCCAGCACCTCCCAGGGACTGCAGCCAAGGGGAGGCCTGACTTAGCAGAAGTGCCCAGTGAAAGCACAGAAGTAGTCTCAGGGTGCAGGGAGGGACACTGGGACTGGGTACAAGGGAAAAGCAGCTCACAGGAGGCATGGTTAAGCACAAGATCATGGGAGGAAGTGGAATCTCTGTCCTCCCAGACTGGCACAGCTTAATCATGAAAGGTTCCCCACATCAGCTCCAGCCCCCGCAAGAGCCTAGTCTAGATCTCCACATGTCCTCTCAGCCCTAAATCCTTTTGAGCTCTTCTCATTTTCCCCATAAGTCTTAAACACTAGAAAATTGGCAACTAAATCAATTAACATTTACATTAGTAATCTGATTAATATCAACTAGCAATTAATGTCAAATTACAGTCAGAAACCCCAAGGCAGAGGGCAAACAGGTAAAACTCAAACTGTTCTAGCAACAAATGCAGTGAGCAATTCCAGATGCTGGATTTGCAACCAGTGCTGTCCCACACTGTGTCTAGACATTATTTAGTATTTTGCTGTCTCAAAGTTAACGTGAGACTTCCAGTTTCTGCACAGAAGTTTCTGTTGGAAGACAAAGACCCTCTTAGTGCAGTCTGTTTAGACTCCTGAGAATATCTTCAAGAACAGCCATTGCTGCTGGAAGCTTTGTGGCACATTTTAGCAGAAAGTTGTATATTGTTGTTTTATTTCCACTCCTGTCATGAGGCTTTTCAAAAAACTGCTGTGGAACTGCCTGGTTTTGTTACTACCACAGCACTGCTTCTCCCTGGACCAAGCCACAAACAGAAGCAGTTTCCTCCATATGTGCTTATCTGAAAGACTGACTTTGTTACTACAAGCAGGGGAAATTTGCAAGAGCACATGGCTGTTGCATAAAGTTTCAGCAGACACTGTGCCCCCCTCTCTCTTCTCTTTAAATAACAGGGAGTTAATGACTGTGGTCAAATATGGGTTTAAAGTGAAATACCCACTGGTATTTTTTTTATTCAAGAAGCATATCACAAATTCTGTGAATAAAGAAGAATTCAGACCTTGCAAAACTGAAAAATATCCCAAATGCCTTTACTAAGTACCCCACGTAAGTATTTCAGTTTAACATGAAAACAAAGGGAGAGACTAACGCCAGTATGCTTTGATTACCTGCAGGACTAAAGCCTGTTCCAGCTGGCACTGAGCAAAGCACCCTCCCCTGCATGGACTCCCCTCCCACCACACGTGCAACATTGTGAGTTTTTAAAAGGCACTCGGACACAGAGACCCAATGAAGGTCTTTTTGGCACAGACAGCTATTGCATACTAATGACAAGCTGAGATTAAGCAACAGCATGAGCACTACAAAACCTCACCCTGCAGCAGAAGCCATGTTCCAGCTAACAGTGAGGCTGCTGGGGAGGTGAAACTAGAACACCTTGAAGCTGTACAAAACTACAGTAAAAGCTGTATTTCTTTTTGAAGCATTAAATAAGGGTTCTTTGTCACTTCAATTTTTTTTCCGAAAGTGTAATTCTTCTGATTTGGAATACTGTTGAAAACTGCAGAAACATCTGTACTTTCTTTCTTACTAAAAAAACAGCTACAAGTACTACCCCTGCCAATTCCATAAAGCACTAAGAAATTGGGAAATTATCAGCTTCCAAATACACCCATTAGGAATTCCCAACTGCATCTCCTGCCACCGCAGGGCAGCCAGTGGTGCAGTCTGCTGCTGGTACCACCCCAATTACACCCAGAGAGCATCGTACCATACTTGGCGCCTCCGAGCTTCGACACATTGTAAAACTTTTTCTCCGGGTGGCTTTCCAAAGCTTCAATGGCGGGCTGGTAAGGGCTTCCTGGGAGACGAAACAGACAAAGTTACAGCCACCAACGAACGGGTTGTTTCAGCACTGACTGAGGACTCACAAAAAGAGATCTTATTTCTGATTCTGCCAAAAATAACGTTTCTCTAGACTGTAAGTAAATGCAGCATGGAAAGGTTTCTAAATGGATTGAGACACCTCGTGATGTAGATGTGTGACTAAGGTGAATTTTAAAAGCGTCGGTAATAGTAGGTACATACAGGTCAATGCAGGTCACCAGCACAGCCTGAACGCACCTGACCTTTGTTGTCTCAGTTTGCCATCTACACACAGGATAAAACACCTCACCAGCGCAGATAAGAGACATGGGTTTTAATACAGCAAGAAGCGTAACGCGTTGACTGCCAAGCCAACGTCAAGGGAACAAGAGACAAAAATAAACCTCGTAGCAGCCATTAGGTGCCCGGAATAAATAACTCCCGGGAGGGAGCAGACAGCGGGGCGGGGACGGGGCCGCTCTCCCCCCGGCGGGACCCCCGCGGCCCGGGACACCGCTGTTCGG
>VXAZ01004636.1:2054595-2181642 GCA_013399875.1 Gymnorhina tibicen | reverse complement strand
CCGGGAGAGGGCAGCCACCTGTTCTCGCGATAGCAATGACGGGCGCGTGGGCGGAGCTGCCCTGTCGGGACGCGCTGGGGGCGGGGCCGTACTGGGGGCGGGACCGTGCGAGGGGCGGGGCCGCGCCGGGAGCGGGGCCGCGGGCGCGGCGCGGTGGCGCCGCCTGGTGGCGCGGCGCGGCACCACGTGCGGGAGGGGCGGCTCTGGCCGGGCCGGGCGGTGCCCCTGGGGCCGGGCCTGTCCCACCCCCGGGCGCGGCCCCGCCCCGCAGCTCACCGTGCGATGCTGAGGGGGTGGAATGGGCCGTACAGGTGACATACTCCTGCTTCAAGCCCCATTCGACCTGATGTTGAACTCTTCCAGGGATGGGGCATACACAACCTCCCTGGACAGCCTGTTCCAGGGCCTCACCACCCTCACAGTAAAGAATTTCTTCCTAATATCTAATATAAATTTCCCCCTTTCAATTTGTACCTATTCCCCCTTGTCCTATCACTACAGTTCCTGCCCACCTTCCCTGCAGGACCCCTTCAGGTACTGGACTGCGTTGTGAGGTCTCCACACAACTTCTCTTCCCCGGGCTGAACAGCCCCAACTTTCTCAGCCTGTCTTGACAGGGGAGGTGCTCCAGTCCTCGTGGCTTCCTCAGGAGCTGCTCCAACAGTTCCAGCGTCGTGCAGCAGGGTGACACTAAGGACAGCCGGTGCTGTGGGCAGAGCTCACCGGAGCCCTGCGGGCACACGGGCACAGCAGCAGCGCTCGGAACACAACGCAATTCATGCTGGTCCTGCCTCCCACTGCTCAGATGGCAAAGGATGGCCCTTAAGGAAATAAACAAGTGCTAGCAAACCTCTCCCAGGGCAGGCCATTAGAAGTCTCCATGAGCTGAGTCCCAGTGGAGGGCATGAACATTACCACAGCCCACAGTGAGAGTGGAAAGGCATGTCAGTGTTCTGTCCCACAGCTGGGCCTGACCTGGCTCTTGCTCTTAGTCTCTGATGCTAGATTTCCTCAGAAGGCTTTATCCTTTTCATATCTCTCTTCTTCCTCTTAAATAAGAGGCTTTCTTAGCTGGATGGTGGAATTTTATTTTTGTCTTCATCTTTAGTGCAACAGTAGCAGTACATGAGGCCACACTCACAGTGGTGTACAAATCAAGCAACAGTCGTTTTTCCAGGCTATAAGACATAGATAATACCTAAGGTTTAGACACTAATGCAGCCAGAACTCAGCACCAGGCTCAGGCAGAAAAGAAGATTATCAAAAAGATGTCTACATCTCAGCCTCTAACCAATCTGTTTTCCCTTTTGCCTGCATCTCTTTTGACCTACACTGCCATTGCCTTCCTGAACAGTGACAGAGGGACTTGACACACTGATTGCAATTATTGTACTCAAAACTGCAAGAGCAAGCCTAATTCTGGCCTCTTTATCCCTGTTCTAGGTTAGAGTGATGTCTGGTGTATCTCTGATAGACTGCAGGCAGAGGGAATGAGATGGGTGGAAAGGTGGTGGAGAATGTGGCCAAGATGTGTATAGAGGGGCTCCCCAAATTCTGCTGTGTAAAGCATGTTCAGGGTGCCCAAAACTGTCTGTCTCTGAAGAAATCACTCACATGTGACATCTCAGGTACAGCTTTTACCCTTGTTGGACCAGTGCAGTCCTTTCCCATGCCAGAGCCCTGACAAGCAGCGAGGGCTGCAGCCCAGCACAGTCCCTCTGCCCCAGCACACATGGCTGCCTCTCATGCTGGCCACGCGCAAGCTCCCACAGGAATTGGGCAGGAGTGTCTGGGCTCAGTGCTGGGAGCTGTGGTGACAAGCAAATGAAGTGTTGGCAGACAAATGCTGGAGCTCTGTCTCTTGACAAATTCAGATAAGAAGCGTCTCCAGGGATGTGCTGCACCATCACTCACCAGTTGTTTTCCTTTGCCAAAGACACTCCAGTCCCGCAGGGCTCAGTCCTCAGGATGCCAGTGACAAAACAACTGCTGGTTATCTCCCACTGTTGGCTGAAGGCCGACTTTGGTGGGTCAGGTATCTCCAGGGAAAGGAATTTTAGGCAGCATGGAGTATTTCTTGTTCACATGAGAAATCCTTTAGCCGCAAATGTTTAGAGGTTTGTGCCTTTCTTACATACCAGACAAATTCTTGGAAAGCAAATTCCGTATATATTTGGTTTTAACACAATGCTTGGCTTTCAATTTATACTGAAAATTTTCTTTCTTTTCGCTTATTACCACCTCAGCTACTGCACTGTTCTGCTTACTATTTTTTTATATCATTCTTTTAGAATTCAGTCCCTTAAGGAAATGTGTGACTGTCTAGGAAGAAAGATGGCTTTGCAGCTTTCAGAATGTATATTCCATTTCCCAGCTGGCATCCAACATCCTGAAGTAAGTCAAATTCAAGGGAGAGCTTATCCAGAAGAAAGTGGGGATGAGTATTGCTGGTTTGTAATTAGAGCTGACAGAAGCAGGCTAAGCAGAGTCTTAGTGAAGAAGAGAATACGAGTAGAGGGAATTACATTGTGCTACTTGTGTGAAAGGCAGTCACTCCACAGAGAGAATTTCAGTATTGCTGTTCACCATATTTCAGCCTTCCAACAGAGAAAGCAGTTTTGCTGTGGAGAAAAAGCTCAGCTAAATATTGCTCTCAGGTCTGTGTTCCACAGCACTATCACAGAAGAGAGACCACAGAAAGATAGAGAGAACCCAGTGCAATGCAAGACACTTTTCTAGTTGTGCCCTTTTTTGTCTTCCTCCCTTTTCCCTATAAAGACAGATGAAAGGCCATAGCAGTGACAACCAGACAGCACCCACGCCATACATTCCTCTGCAGGAGAAGCGGGTTGATCCAGGAGTTTGAAGTACAGCCCTTTGAATCCGATTTCTTCTAATCCTGGCTTCCATATGACTGCTGTATTTAAAGCTCAGATGCACTAAATCTTACTCTGTTCTTGTAAGGCAGTGAGAGATCTTTAGAGGAAGGGAGTAAAACTGTTCATAACTACTTATAGATGGAAAAAATAACAGCAGCAACGTGGTTTCATTCCAACTGAATGAATATATGAGATTTAGAAAGAAAATTTGGGAAACCTTTTTAAAGTATTTACTTAAGAAATTTAGGTCAGTCCAATCAATTGACATTAAAATGCACAAGTGAATGTACAGAGCGGGTAAGACACAGTAATATGTGCATAGTCAAAGTTGGGGCTAGTTGGGGCAGCTGATTAAAAAGATCACAAAGACATTTTGACATTGTCACATTTCAGTAACAAACTGAAAAAAGGATTTGTAAAATTCAGGTTGGACAATTTGTAATAAGAAAATCAAATGGTCACATTCTTCTATGTCTTGTGCCACAGCAGCAAAGCCCCAGGAATTAGGTGAGCTGTAAACTGAGAACAGGGCAGGCTGGATACTTCAGTAAGAACATTACTGAATATTTTGTTTTGACACCACATGGTCTGAGATACAATCTTTACTTCTGTAATTTTTTGTTTTGTAATACAGTATCCTCAATGCTACCGTGTCATCTTCAAGAATATGAATGTAAGTTTTGCTTTTTATTTTATATCGCTTATAATCACTATACAAAATCCCTTATGTCAAAGTAAGTAGATTAATAACTGCCAGAGGAAAACGCATTTCTTCCTGACACAAGGTTATGGCAATGAGTCTGTGCTGTGTGAGCCTGTGTCACAAAAGACACTGAAAGTCAAGTTCCTTACCCATGCAAGGCTCCACTAAGAAATAACACTCCCTAAATTTCTCATACCTGGAATATTTGTTACCTGAGACTGGTGTTTATTAATTGATTCACTGCTGGCAATTCAAGTTGCTGTCATAATTTTTCCTCTAAAATGCTGGCACTCAGGAGATAAAAAATTCAGTTTCAAGCTCTTCTTACAAGAGCTGCCATTTAGACAGATGTACACAATTCTGACACCCCTCTAAAAGTCCCTCCCTAGCATTCAGCAGACTCTTAGTAAATCAGATGATAATGCTGTCTTGAGAATATCTACAGATAGCACATGAACTGTTCTAAGGTTCAGGTTGGGTATATGAAGAGGCTAACTAAGTACCATGGAAGCTGGTTTTCAAAACTTATTTCTTGGGCTCAGTACATTTTATTCTCCAGATGAAGGAAAGAGGTTTTTAAGATGATTTTTACTTGTGAAAAAAGTGCTTGTGTACAGGATCCTGCAGAAATTGTGTTTGGGAGAACAGCCTTGCTGTGAAGAGTTTATTAATACCAAAAGGGAAATTCAGTGAACGTGCTTACTTCCAAATACATCATCTAATAGAGGAATAGGATGGTGAACTTTTGCTAATCTGAAACCAGGCACCTATTTTCAGGTTGCAGCACTGTTGGGCCTCCTGTATCATTAGAGAGCTTGAAAAATTGCCTTTTCTAGTTACTCAACAGAGTCTAAGTGTGTGCAAAGTCTTTTCCCAGAGATGTCAGGAAGAAGAAGGACTCCTTTGTGCTGATGGCAGATTAACTGAACTCTGAGTTGTGAGTCTGAGGTCTTCATTTCAGGAAGTGCAACAAGCGACTGGGGAACCTCAAGCTACACTGCCCAGCTCTTAGAGCAGTCTGTGAAGTTTCAGGCTTAACAGCCCTAGAGATCACATCTGGTTTGGTTCAGGCTGTGGTTGTTACTGACATGCTTGTTTTAAATGGATGGCATCTGTTGCCTTCTTTCCTCAGCGCTGCTGGAAAGGGAGAGGGGAAGCACAGTTCAGCTTTCTTACCTCAGAATTTTTGCAAGCTCAGGCACCGCTGGCCTCTGGGAACAAGTGTTTTCCTTCTCAGGAAGGCAGTGCTCTCCTGCCATCTGCTCATACATGCTCTGGAGAGCTAAATTGCCTTCTTTCTCACTCACTGCAGGAGAAAGCTTAATTTGGCAGGTGCCACTATGGGCGTTTCTCACACCTGCAGGGAAGAAGGTGAGGGGAGTGGAATGCTGTGCACCGCTGTTGGGTGCATCCCAGCTGCAGAGAGCCCAGAGCTCCATCCCCTCAGAGAGCGATGGCAGCAGGGAACATATTGCATACATCCACAAGAAAGAAACTTGAAGGATTTAGTGACAGTTGGCAAGAACAGTCATTAAGTAACACCCTTCAGCACTAGGTACTGCAACTCCCTAGTGCATAAGGACAGTGTGGATGGTGTTAAAGCTCTTCTTAACTGCTGATTGCTGTTAAATGCTTCTAGTATGATGACAGACCATCCACACCTGACAGTCCTTAGTCATCCACGGAAACCTCCACAGCAGGACAAGCCACTTCCTGTTTTTGTTTTCTGGAGAGTTGGGATGTCGCTCACACGAGTTGTGCTTAGCGCTCAGTCACTGTGACCCAAAGGACAGAGAGATGTTGGGAGTGTACTCAGGACTTCTTAATATATTGCACTGTTCGAGGCTTTTAGCAAGATAACCCCCAACTCCTAAAGCTAATGACCACTCAAAACCATACCTGTCCTTCCTACAAACTGTTAACAGCCTGAGTTAGGAACATTGTATCATCTATCTCAGAAAATGGTCCTCAAGTCAGCACAGGGTAAGAGTCCCACAGACCTGTGTATGAGGCATTCAGGGAGAGAAATCTGCTGTGGGAGCAGACAACTCCAATCTTTCTGTCTAAATACTGTCAAACACACTTTTACTGGAGGTGGGAAGCCCCCAGCTCTACAAGGAGAGACCTTCAACTTACAACCTAAAATAGGGGGGGTGCCTGAGCAAACCAATCTCCCCCACCCCGGACCCTGGCTGAGAGAGGCAGTTTTCCTGCCACACACCATTGCAGCTCTCTCCACAAAAAAGAGTTGTGCTTCCTTCCTGGGGCGCAGGCAGGGAGGCAGATGGAGTCTCTCTTCTGACACCTCTTTGACTACTAGAATTAGATCTTCCCTTCACAGCTATTGTAGCTTGCAGGAGGCTGGATCGAGTGGCTCCTGCAGATGGCATCTGCATCCTAGGGATGGAGTGAAATCTAGGCTAGAGCACAGCAGTACATTAGAGAGATATCAAAGGAGCTTAGAGAACTCTGAACCCTACTTCTGTCACTCTGTTGTTCAGCATGCCACTGGGATCACCCATCTGCAGCTCTTTAACAGAAGAGGAGCTGCTCCAGTCCTGCTGTCCTGGCCTCTTCTGCACAGACACTCTGAACTATTTTCTTTTACATTTACACTCTCTGTTACTTGCTTACAAGTGCAGTTACAGTCTTCTAGCCCCTCTTCTTCCCTGCATTGCTTCTAGAGATTTCTGCACCCCTTTATCCATAGCAGAGACAGAAACACTTGTTATTGCTGATTTTACAGTCCTCACCATCTGAAAGTTTCACCTCCATGTGGCCTGTCCAAGGAAATAGCTGTCCTGCCTCTGCTGAGCAGCTCCCTTGCACACAGGGGGTTGGCTGGCTACAGCAGAGCTCACCTGTCTATCAGTGCAGGAAGAGCCAGGTAGAGCATCCCGTCCTGGTGCCCAAGCCCAGTGCAGAGGGGAGAGCAGAGCAGAAGTAACCTGACATCTCCCATGCTCACAGCCTCACTTGTTCATGTGGGCAATTTCATTTCCTTACTAGTAAACCCCAGATTCCCACTCATCAATGTTGTGCTGAAGGTTGTTGCTGGGATATAGTGCACAGGATATAGGGATGGAGACTGTTAGGTCTAAGGCAAACACACAGCACAGGGAAGGATGAGGAAGAGGAGGAGGAGGGAGTAGAAGAGCAAGTCTTTGAGCTAAGCTGAGCAGGATGATGCAGCTTCCAGAAGGAAGGACAGCAACAGCAGGAAGTGGCATTTACTGGAAGCATTTTTGAAGTCAGTTGGGGAACAGCTGTGCTGATTTTAACCCAACTGGACTGAAGTGGCTCCAGAAGAGCCAAAAAGCCCTTTGATACCTACCGCCCAGGCAATAAAATGTTAATCACAGTTGAAAGTCTTTGTTCTCTTAGTAGCAGTATTTTTCTATTTAGCAGAAATATACTGCTGCCTCCAGTCCCAGACCCCACTGTAATATGGACCGTGCACATGTAACAGAGACTGCTCCTGCTGCAATGGCTTCAGCATCTGAGAGCTGGCAGGGAGCTCAGAGTACCAGTGACCATCAGGAGCGGTGGCATGGTCCTTCTGCTCCCACAGCACTGCCCTGTGTGTCAGACACTGCTTGGCACAGGCAGGTTTTCTAAAGATGGGTGATATTGTGGCTCTGGGGGTTTTTGCAAATGTGTGAAAGTCTAAGAGAGCTGGCAGGGCAAATTTTAAAAGGCGCAGGCTGAGGTTTCAAGGGCAAGTGTGAAATAGATTCTCAGAAGTATTTGAAATGATAAATCAGTAGAGGAGAGACCTTGAAGGGCCTCATTTCTAACCCGTCCTAGTGAAGTTAGCAGTCGGTCTCCCTCTAGGTCACAGACTCCCATGATATATGTAAGTTCTCCTTGGATAACAGATTAAACCTTATTAATATAGGCTGACAGCTGTTCTTTCAGCACTGATCTCTAAGTACAGCCGTTCCAGTGGTGCGTGTCCCTTACACCTACAGCCTTGTTCTTACCAGATCTTGGTGACAACTTTGTATTTCTTATACACTGAACAGGCCTACCCTGCTGCTCAGGGTTCACGAGGGCTCAGGCAGTGCCTGCGTTATCATCCAGGAATGCTGTGAGGAGTTTGACAGAAATGAACCAGGCTTTCTACTTCCCCATATGGTTCACCCCATCCTTGAGTTTTCTCAGTTCCCTCTCTGGCTCAAAATATGGGGGTTCTTATTCAGTTTCCTTTAAATTATGTCCCAAATTTTCTTAAAAATCAGAGGAAGTAACACAAAAAGACACTCCAGCTTTGCTGCATTATCAGATAGCATTAAGTATGAACTGATAAGGTGACCAGTATTCTGTTTTAGAAGTGCATAGAGTTTAGATTTCTTTCTCTCAGATCTTTTCATCACTTTCAGGGATTAGGAGAATCTCCAGGCTGCCAAAAATCTCATACCAAAAGCAGGCATCTTCTGTATCATCTGACTGAAGGTCATGGCATCATCTAAACAGGAAGAGGAACTTGGAACAAATTTCCCCATGTCTCTTGTAATACTATTGAGTGCCAAAATTACTGGGATGTTTTCTATCAGTGGCTGCTTTTTCAGTAGAAATCCTACCCTAAACCTGCTGAGTTTTCATAGTTTATCTTCCATCCCTAACAGGAGAGGTTTGGGGCCTGACTGATGTTTCTTGACAAAAAGAAGTGTATTTCTGAAAACATTCTGACTGTTTTCCACTTAACACTGTTTGCTGAAATATCTCGTTTTGCAGAGGGCACTAGAGATGCTCCTCCTGCTATCTGCAAATAAAGGTAGAGAGACCATAATATACTTCTGATATTCATCATGTCTGTTCATGCTTTCATGATCTCAGTGATGATTTCCTGCCTCAGACTCTTTTGTATACGTCTTGGAGATCTTAAGTAACCCTTCATCCTTGTAGTTTTTGTCTATTTCTGCCTCTTACTGAAACAATAGGCTCCATTATGCTATTACCTTTGTTGCCATCAGAATCTAAAGCTGAGGTGAGTTCTAGGCATAGCCTGTTTCCATTATTATCTTTCTTTTGAAGGAATCATTCGTCTTCATTATCTGCAGCTGCATCCTGAAGGATTTTGAAAAGGTACATATGATATTTTCCTCCTATGAGAGCTTGGGTTTTATGCAGGACTTCCCCCCTCCTCCTGCCTGTTAAAAAAAAAGTTTCCGCTCCACTGCTGGCGTGACAGTATAGAAAGTGTCTCGCAGACAGACTGTCTCTCAATGAAGCAAGAATCCTAAAATCCAGCAGATCCTAGTCTAAACCCTGTTCTTTCCCTGCTGCGTTATGAATCAATGTACCCTGCTGCAGTCTCTTTCCTTCTGCAGTTTTGAGCATACTCCACCTTTTTAATTTCCTCTGTAGCTCTGCCTACACCTGGCAAACTAATCAGTGCCTGAGCAGTGCACCTCAAAATATTTGTTTATGCTGAATGAGTCTAGCTGCATTTTCTGTTTCCCATCATCTGCTGGTCTTCTTAATCTCTTTCAATGTTTGGTTCATGTACTGAGCTCAAAGAACAATTATTTTATTCAGGGCAAGGAAGTGAGGCAGTAGAAAAAAGTATAGCATGAGCTAGCTGTGAAAATGAGTGTTTGGCAGACTTTTAGCATGAAGAGAAGCAGAGACTTTTAGCAATAGCGCAGGTAAGAGAGTTATGAGGTCATTGTGTAGACTTACAGAAATGTACAATTCAATTTCTTCCCACTACAGGGTCAACGTGGCTACAGACCTCTGTTGCCACAGAATACTTAATGTTGCAAACATCTGGCTTAGACGCAGACAGCTGTTGGACATAGGTAATTTCAGCTTCACTCCTTTTGCCTTCAGTCAATCCCTCCCATAGCCTTTGTTGCTGTGACCTACATTGTGAGCAAATGCTTTCTGATGGCATTTCAAAGGAAACTAATCTTGCACTTGGACTGAATCATGGCTGGATTCATCTGTGCTCCACACTCTGTGCATATGTAAGTTTATTTCTGCCTCCATCCTGGAGCAGCAAATCTTTAATGATCTGTCCTTGTATACAGGCTCACCTGCAAGGCACAACTGCCTGGAAGGAAGACTTCCAGGGCTTTTCTTTCTCCAAAAGCTAAGCTGCTTCTGGCTACAGGGACTAGAGATTTATTAATGCTATTCAATGTTTTGCAAAATTCTAATGTGCAAAGGAAGAAAAAAGCTTTAATTAATAACTGCAAAAACATGCCATAAGACTAATAATGATGCTCCAGTAATTACCACATACCCTGGTTATACTGTGCTAACCAAATTCCCTATCCAATTGTACTGTCAATAATACACCATGTGGAGAGCAGGATACCAGTGTCAGTGTTTTCCTTGGAGTGAGGCATCCTCACAGCCTCCAGAGCTCTGGGATCAATAATGAGACAGAGTGAAAGCAAAATATAAGAAAGGCAGCTACTCAGAAAGCTCTTTTAAGTTAAAAGATGTACTGTTAGATTTCTGCATGAAAATGGTGACATTGAAATGGCCCTTTGAGAATGATGTATCAATATCAGTCTCCTAAATGTGTCATGTACCTACACCCTATGAGGCAACTTTTTCTTTGTTTATTTATTTCTCCAAAGTACACTGCTCATTCCCTTCCTGGTAAAGGTGCTAAAGCATCTACAGTTGCAAACCATAAACTTGTCCTTACTGTTTTCACACAGACAGTGCAATTGTCCTGTTCATGCATTATTAAAGCCTTGCTATTACAAGGGGACAGTCTGATTCAGGCCTTGCTGGCACTATTACATTTACACAAGCACTCCCTCCATAAGAGGGACTGTGCCAGAGAAAGTGCTACATTTATGGACTTGAAACATGCACTATCACACTCCCAGGTGTGGAAGGGTTTGAGTTTGCATCCCTCTGAAGCATCCTCTCGTAGACTAAGAGCAATAGAATAGAATAGCACCAGTCTCTTTCCAGTCCCCTCCCAGGATATCACTGGGATTATCCCTGCACGCACAGACTCCTTTACTTAAGTGAAATGCTTCATGCTGCCACTGAAGCTACAACACGGATGCAAAGGGGAATGAAATCAGCTGCAGTAATTTCTGGCACTGAGGCCCAGGGCTGATGGGCTTCCTTCCAGGGACATCTGGTCATTAACCCTCACAAAATAAGGGCTTTTAGGTTCTTTCAGTCAGGACAATGGGCTATATGCTAGGAAATGCTAACTTGGTGCAGCAGAGGCTTAATCACACCTTTTGGGACTTTAAAAGCTGGTAGCTATTGATTGAGGCAAGGGTGATGAAGCGAGGTCACAGCTGCCTTCATCTTTCATATGGGGTCCATGGAGACCACACGTAGTAGCATGCAGAGTTCCCTATTGATTCAAGTGGCTTGGCAATTAAAAAACCCTGTTTTCATCCTTTCAGTCATTTACCTTTCACCAGATGAAGCCAAGAGGCTCAGCCAGTTATCATGGCTGCCCAACCAAGCTGGATGCACTCAGCTGTAACTCTAGATAAAGCTGAGCACAGCTTCATTTCATGCAAGTGAGAGTTGCCTGAGACACACACACACCCCAACAGATGGGGCAATGTCTCCCAGACACAGACTGAGGCCAAAAACCCAGTGAAGTGAAAATGGTGTGGTTCTGGAGAAAGGCTTTGCTGTGGGGAGAGCTGAGAGGGGAGGCACTGAAGCAAGGCTGTGTGAATGATTTATTTTCTGTGCTGCTTTAATCGTTCTCCTGTCCCTCCATCTTACCACTTAAATTTAAGAGATGACAACCTCCGTGTCGATCATTTGAATCCCATGAGAAAGAAGAGTGTGCCTTTCTGTCCCCAGGACTATTGTCCCTGGGAATTTACAAAGGCTGAAGCTTGGGAGGGCCTCAAGCCATCTTTGTTCAGCACATAGCACAGTAGAGTTGGGGGTAATAGAAGGGCTCAGTCCTCCTGTGCACTCCAATAATACCAATGGTAACAACTATGGCAAAGGCACAGTCTCAGCCCACAGTCTGCTCTGGGGCTTAAAGCACACATGGACTTCCCATCAGGGAACTGGATGTGTCTTTTCGTAAAAACTTTGTTGCCTAAATAAAATAAAAGGCCATTTCATCTTCTTAGCCACAGTTTTATAAAACAATAGCCAAGAGTGCCCAGTTTATCGTGCACATGGATGACAAGCAGAATAATGCATTCAAGCTACAAAGATTCCCAGAAACAATAGAGGACTTTGCCACGTGTTGTGGAGAAAGCATCTCTGGTGAAGGCTCATGCAGGCGATTGCCTTCTGGCTATTCTTGCAACACTAAGCATGAGAAGACAGTAGTTATTGTACCAATGTAAGACAAATTATGCCTTTAAAGTCATATATACAACAGGCACTGTTGATATTTTTATAGTTAGAACTGCAGCTGGCACACTCGAAATGAAGTCTGAAAGAAATCCCTTATGCCTACACCAGTAGTTTCCCTGAGCAGCCTTGCACCAAGATCTCCTGGTGCCGAAGTCTGTTTGTGCTTGGACAGCACATCCTAAGCAGCTTCGAGCAAGGAACCATCTTGCTGTCAGGTGAGCAGCACTGAACACAGCTTGCAGGACTGAAACCTTAACTAGGTGGAGTGACAAAGCTATGTAAGACATCCTTAAATATAAGGACACCCTTGCATCTATTTTCAATGGATAGAAGTGTGTCCTGAACAAACACCTTCTGTTCATGGCTGCAATTACTGACCATTCACCTTCCTGTCATTTCCTCCATTTCTGAGCCTTACTCCTAGACTCAGCCAGAAAGGTTGACTCTGTTCAGGCAGGGGCAGAGGAGGAGCAAGAGCTGCTTCCTTGGCCAAAGCCAAGTTTTGGGCTGCTGATTGGCACTGGCTCTGTGTATTGCATCCTCTACCCTGTTGCTCCATGAGGTCTTCTCACATTTTATTGCCATGGATAACCTTCCAAAGCCAGCTGGTTCCTTCCACCTTCTGTGCAGCAATATTAAACTCTGGACAGTGCAGAAAGTCAGTGGACTCCACTGGGAACATTTGTCCAAACTACAGAGAGAAGACTTTATTTTAAAAAGCGCCTTTACATATATGTGGGTAACTATGGTAGTAAAATCTTTGCAAAGCAACAATGCAATTCCATAGGAATAAGTTTAAAATTGCTGCCCAGAGTGCAATATAACAGGGTGATTATGTGCCTCCAGCACTGGTTAACCAAGAGGGAGTTTCATGCCATTCTCAGCCAGTGAACACTGTGATGTTAGTAGGTTCTCATCATATCCTTGAGACTGATCTCATCTGTTTACAACCAGCTATGTGAACTGTTCTCTTTACCAGCTGGATGTTACTGGGCTGCCATCAGAGGCTTGTGCTGTGCCCAAGACAAAGAGCGGTGGCCCCCCGCCATCCCCACGGGCTGCCTCTGCCTCCAGCCACCCATGTGTGACGGCTGCTGCCTGTGAGAGGAACGCCAGGCACTGTTGGCTCCAGAAACTTAACAGTTAACTCCTGTCTTGCTTATAGAGAAATGTATTTTAAATTCTTATCCCAGTATCTTCTTCTTGAAGATACCAACTTTTTCTCCTCAATTTCCCTCTGTATTTACTTAGTGTTATTAGACGATGAAATCTGGCTAATGGGCACCCTAATTATTGCAGCATCCAAATGACAGGCTTCAGGCAAAATGATAATTACTTATTCAAAAGTATTCATAAAACGAACATATCCTGAATAAATTCAGGCTTAATTTAACAGGCCACTGCACTTATTACAAGCATTTAGCACACGCAATTGTTTAAACTTAGTAGAGAGCAACTTACTCTTTCAAAAACTATCCGGGCCAGAAGTAGATGCAATCATAATTTGCCCTAACAAGAGCAAATGTCAAACAGTTTAGGGAGCTATACAGCAATTTGTTCAAATACATGTAAGTTAAAAAGCCTTCAAAGAAGCTCTTCCCAGGCTTGTAATTATGGCAAAGTATCCAAACCCTTCCTTAAATTTTGTTTCTTGGCCAAAATCAAGAAGGAAAAAAGTGACAGAAAAAGTTATAAATTTCCTTTCTCTCCTCCTCCTCCCTACCTTGGAACAGATTCAGGGCTTTTTGCTGAGATCCTTCTATGCTTCCAAGTATTATATTTGAGACTTTTAAAACTTTGATATACAATGCAGAGTGTTCCCCACTGACATATTAACACGCTATCTATGGTGAGAGGAGAAAGAGTTATTTGTGTTCATATGAAAAATCTCACGTGCTACAATGTCAACTCCCACAGTAAAATCAAAAAGATTTGGGAAAATAATGGAATGGTTCATTTCATAGCACCATTCACCCTACCTGCAGGAGAGTACTGTGTTCCTTCTGTCACTAAAACTGTATCACCTGTACATCTTTCATTGTATTTCAGCCTGGTTTCCCAAGACTGGGGGGAGGTCTTTCAGTCATGCCATCTCTCTGTCTTTCAGTCAGGCAGAAGTGAATAACTTTTGAACAAAATGGGTCACTTTCTAAGAAACTGAAAGAAAAGCAAGAGAGCACTGTGCTCATCTTTATCTAAGGCTGCTAGAGCTGTGTGAAAACCAGGTCCTGTGACATGATGGCTGTTTCACACACAGACAAACACACAGAGCACCTCTCTTGCCTCCTTCTTCCCTTTCTTGAAAACACAGTTTTGTGTCCATACTGCTTGGGACCCTGACTATGAGGTCAGGAGAAACATTACAAGGTGTCCCCCATCCCAAGTCCCAGAGTACATTCTTAGATATTTTTCCAGCAGGATGAAACATTTGCAGTAAATCAGTGAATTAACTAATTCTCCCGTTACTTAAACAAGAGCAAGGAAGACCTGAAAATGGTCCTTTTACAGGACTCTGATCATTCCTGTAGCTGCCCTGTGACCTGTTTTGAAGATTTCTTTTGTTGCTGCAACAAGATCAACAACAGCAACATTTCTGTATAACTTGTACTAATGGAAAGCATTACGGATCCTTACTGTTTATTCTTCCTATTCATCAGATAGTATTGCTATCAAGTGCATTAAAGGAGTTATGGAACAAATCACACTTGAGGGAACATGATGCCAGTCAGGCCCAGATGCTTCCAATTTAATTCACTAAAATACTTCTGATTAAAACACATTACTGGTGACGTGCCTTAAAAGGAACTTGGACTTCAAGCTCCATAATAACTGCAATATGTTCTCAGTCTCTAGCCTTGCCACATGCCTAAGCTCAGTGTTAAAAACTCCTGCAAAAAGAGTTATTAGGTGCTTACTTCAGAGACAGACTTTCTCACTGCAGTCATTGCTGATGTCCTGGCACACCCTATGGAGGATCATGCAAATTAATATCGTTATTTAGATGTTCCAGACTGACTACACATCATTATGGCATAGTGTCAACTCTACATAAACGTCCACATATGGAAGATTTTAAGAATCTCCCAACTGCAGCAAGAGAAATGGAAAGCAATAGCTTCAGCAATCATCAACCTCTTAAAAGCAGCAGAATCTCAGCACTGACATGGACTATATACTAGTGCTCGAAAGATCTTTCCAAGTAACTTTGATAAGCAGGCTTCCAGGAGTCTCAGGGAAGGGTCTTAGGCACAGATTCTGGAGGAGAGAGCACCTTTACTCTGACCCACTATAGCTATTCCTATCTGCAATTCTGTAAGATCACTGCAACTCCAATTGCACCTTTATCTCACAGCAGCAGCAGCTACTTAGACACGAAAGCTTCAGCGCTTCGAAAACTTTCTGTGAACTCATCAGACTTATGATGAAATCAGTCCCCCAGCTCCACATGAACATCCTGTGAAGATTAACGTTGAGATATATATCTGCAGGGCTTTTAAGAAATCTTTAGTTCAGACAGTCACCTAGGCTGTTACATCCTTTCTGCTTGAGCAACTGAACTGCCTCTCCTTGTGAGCAGCTGGTTTCTGCAGGAGAGAGCAGTGTCTGGTAGAAGGCCGTGGTATTGTCTGCTGCAGAAACCATTTCAAGCCTCACCACCTTCTTCTCTGGTTGCAGTAGGTGACCATACAGCTAATTCTAACAGCAAATGTTACTCAAGCTTGTAAAACTGTTTAGCTGCCATGTTCCTCTTTGTTCTGAGAACATGGCAAAAGAACTGTGTGCCTGCCACAGATCGTGTCGGCGGAGCATCATCACTTCTGACATGGCAGTGCTCAGAGAGCATGTATTTTAAAAAGATTCAAAGACTCTGGATTCTGCAGCCATGTGGGATTTGGGGCTTCCTGTCAGCAGAAATAGTTCTCTTTGCACCCAGGGTGCAAGAAGTGATCACTTGAGCTAAAGCAGCACTAGGTCTGCAGAGCATACAGCATGCAATGGGACAGCTCTGATCCGCACAAAAAGAGCTGGTGGGACAGATATGTGTGAACTGAACTATTCAATGCAGTATCACATTTCTGGCTGAGAAATTTTTTTCATATTTTGAGTTTCCCACAGTGGATTATTTTGAATCCAACTTGACTGTCTGATCTGTTTACTGGTTAGGATGTTTATTTTTCCTGAAGAAAAACAATAAATGTTTTATGAAAGCAGCTTAAGTACAGAAAATCAAAGGAAAATCCTAAAATGAACTCTTCTTGCCTTAGGGCAGAGAATATGGCTGCTGGATCCTAATGTTCCACTCATGTGGGCAAGTCTTGTTGTCGTGAAATGTTACCCAAGTGCCAAGTTGCTGCAGATATCTGTATGACCCTTTCTTTGTCTCACTGTAGCAGTTGGTTATCAGCGTGGCCTGGGCAGTGCTCAGTCCCAAGCCTGCAGGCACAGAGGCTGGCAGTCACTTGCCCAGTCACAGCCACCTCAGTTGTGATGCCCTCAGGCTTTGTCCCTGGTTTGCTGCGGCCTTTCCAATAAAAGGCAAAGCTCTCCTGAAGATCCAGCTTTGTGCAGATGTCTTGGATACATAGAATATCTAAAGTAGCTGCAGAAAGTTGTGTTTAGGCATAATACTGAATACTCACTTTTACTACATCCATTCAAGGACCATTCAGGCAACAGCAAGACAAAGCCTTTATACTTCAAGGGGAAGACTCCTCACCTTCTTAGCTGGCTGTATTCTGCTGCTTTTGTGTGGAGAAATGCTCTCAAACATAAACAGTAGCATGTAATAAAATCACAAGGAAGGTTCCCTCACGCATTCATTTATATAGTCAGAAAGTCCTTTGGCCACAAGCATTGAGCACTGCAGAGCTCAGGAGTCTGGCTTGTAGGGCACAGGGACGTGCAAGACCGCAGATGTGGGGGGATGCTTATGCATACAGTGGTCAATCAGCAGCCATCCAGACAGAGGTGGGCCATGTTTGTCACCTGTCAGTGCTTTGAACCACAGAGGGTTTCCAGCCCAAGTGACAAAGCTTTAGCAGCATGAGGGGAAGCTTCTGCTTGCTCACTGAGACATGTAACTGTGAGCCAAGCTCTGTCCCTGGCTGATTACCGAGAGTCCCAGACAGCGTCTCTTTGACTCGAATCTGGAAGACAATATCTGTGAAATCCCTGGGGCCCTTTTCAGACATCCACATGCTATCAAATAATCAGCAAACCATGTATGTAACCCTAAGGTGCTCCATTGTCCTGGCACCTTTGCCTGGAAAAGTCCCTCCCTCCTCTGAGCAGAGAGAAGTCATGTAAAGCTTTCAGGACCCTATTCTGCTAAGCAACAATTTAACCCTCAGACATCGTGAGACTTAATTTTTGTGGATGCAAGCTACAGTAACTCTACTCTGCTTCCACCACCTCATCTGGAGGAGGGGGGGAATGTGAATTAATGACTTTTTACACAAAAAGTGGATAAAACTGTCTCTGTTGGCCACCATGGCATTAGTCAACTTCCATGTTCCCAAAGGAGCTTAATCTCAGCAATGAAAAAAAAGGCAGGAGACAATTGCAAGGCTTTTGGCCAGTAAATTCACTCCAAATCCTTGAGTGCCTAGATTTGAAGGCTTTTAAATCCCAGAGAACTCACAAAATGCAATTTGGCCTTTGCACTTTCAACAATGAGCCATAAAACTAACACCCTGGACCAGTTCTAGTCTCTGTTCATAGGAATTTACCCACGAACCAGTAACTATCATAACTTCACAAAAGTCAATCAAGTGGTGAAGCTTCCACACTGAAATTATTAAAGAAAGGAACTTCTGTCATGCCAGACTGCAAACGAAGCTTAGGGGAACAGCTTCAAGCCTGGAAGAAGAAAGTTCCCAGTTATTCAGTGTAGCTCATACCTCCAGAGCCTGTTTTTAATCATAATTCCTAAAAGCTCGTTACATAGCTCATGCTTTACTACTTGGATAGCAGTTGCCAACTGGATGGAAACCTGACTTGGTATTTTCCAGTAGATGGGAAAGTTTTCTGAAAGATATTCGCTTGAGCAGCACAACAGCTTAGCTTGAGCCTTCCTAGAAATAAAACACAGAAATAGCTGCTCCCATTAAATCTCACTCACTTTAGACAGTGTGAGGTTCATGGCAATACCTTGCTGAACCCGCACAAACTGTGTATCAGGGCTGTTTTAGACACAGGTGGAAAAGGTAATTGCTAAGAGTGGCATATTTTCTTGGAATGGCTAAACAGCCCTGCTACTCACTGGCTTTGTCTCTACTACTTGCCTCCTCAGCTTGTACCAGCCCACATATGCACCCACATATGCACCACCTTCTTGGAAGTGGAGGCAAAGTCTTTGTGGTGTTGGTGGGTTCCTGGTGCTCTGGAATATGACTTGTGCCAACATGTCCTGCAATACAGTGCTATTTACTGCTCAGCCTTGATGTGGCAAGACAGTTTTGTCTGCATCCCTGAGCAGCTTTGAGCTAGCTCAAAGCCTGGCACTTTTTTGTGGAGTCCCTTTGGCACAGCTGATTGCACAAGCAGATCCAGATACTCCTGAAGTGGAACTTATTTGTTACAAAACACCCAACTATTTTAATTTGAAACTTAAAAGAAGATAGAAAATAAAGATAGATTCCTGTCATTCCCCCTCATGGTTTCATTCTTACCAGGGGGTAGCTTCAGCTGTATCCAAACCACAATGAACTAATTTCAGCCCCTGACTCAATGTGGGCCAACATGCACTGTATTTAATTGATACCAATAGAACCAAGGTCTTGGAAATAGGATTTGGCTTAAGGTTAGAGTGTGGAAGAAAAGAACTCTCTTTTCAGCTGCAGTATGGTATCTTGAGTGCTGATGGCAGAGAAAGCAAGCATGACCTGTCAGAGCAGAGGAGACAGAAAACATTTTATGTTTCTCTCCTCTTGTGCTTCTGTAGCCACACTGCAATAAATAGAACAGCTGGCTGATTTCTCCATGGCAGTGTGACAATCCTATCAAAGGGGATTTCTCTGCACAGTTATGTGAGGGATGAAGAGACAGTAATTTGTCATGGATGTCCCAAGATGAGTAAGTTTTGGTCCTATTTTCCTGTTCTGAATAGTGAGCACAATCCAGTGAACAGGGCATATATTCTGCTTACACTGAACCTCTTAAAAATCTTATATGATTGTGTGACATGAAGCAGAAAAATTGTTCTCACAAAGATAAAAGCTGATCAGATAAGCTTGTATACTGCACTGAAATAAGTAAGGCTTCTAGTCTCAGTCTCCAGATACTTCCAAGGCTGAAGAACTGAAGACTATCTGGTTCATCAATGGAATGTCTGTTCAGCTTGAATCTAATACTTGATAGTGCTGGGGCCAGAACTCTGAGCCAGAATAAATACATTAAATTTGGTGTTTCTTTCATTCTTGAACTATGGCCCTGGTTTGTGAAACCCTTAGTTGCTCAAATAATGAAACGCTGAATCACCAAAAGTGAGAGTTGTAACATGGAGGGGGAGTGAAGCCTCTTTATCACAGGTGAGAAGGTAGGAGAAAAGCAGCATTCCTCAGCTTTATTTTTTTATGGCCAAAACAAGTAAAGTCTGTCAGATTCTTCTGGCCCTCTGATAATGCCTGAGGTGCTTGGGTGTGATGACAGAAAGCATTAGTCATGATCACAATGTTATTTGTCCTGTAGATACATCTGAGTTCTGTACTTGGATAATGCGCGTCTCAACAGGGAAGTTTGGGCATTCTTCAGGGACACAGCAGAAAAGAGGGGAAAGATCTCTCCTTGTCTTGTCTGGTTCAGCTGAATCACAGTCCCAATCACAGGATACACGAATTATTCCTCAACAGGGAGGAAGAGAGGACAAGAGAGAGGAGAAAGAAGGAGAGAGGACAGAAAGAAGGAAAGTAGCAGAGCTCTGGGTTCGAGACAGCAGCTGTGTGAAAGGCCTTGCCATCCATTTGCTCTCCATCCCTTTGTGTTGCCCTATGAGGTGTTCCCTTACAGCACAGGACCTGCCAATGGCAGGGGAACTCCACACTGACTTCAGCAGAGGGTAAAAAGTGTTTCAGCCCTAACCAAAGCACTGCTGGGTTTTCAATTAAAAACACCCCCAAATGGCTATAAGTTATGCCCAATAAGTTTAATAACTGAGGAAACCATAGCAAGTGACAACTACAAAATACAAAGCAGACATGAAAATTGATGGCATAAAAGTGGGAAGGAATAATGTCTGAAATGAAAAATGAAAGCAAAATACACTTAACAGAGGATCTGGGTTCAGATATAACACACACGGTCACATACAACACCGCATTAGTAACAGCACACACAGATACTCGTTATTCTGGGGGTTTTCACAGTTCTCCACTTCATCCCAGATGACAAGTAAATTGATGTTTTTACTCTCTTACATAAATTCTTGTGCACACAACATCATCAGCACCAAAGGTCTGGAAAAGAAATAAAAATCAATCAGAAGAGATAGAACCAGCAAACATTTAACACCATTTCAAAGTATTATTTTTACTAAAGTAATTCATTCTACAGCAGAAATACTTTTTCTTATGTCTTTTGACAGATGAGACAAATGAGTAAAGAAAGAAGACATTTAGAAAGAGGAATGCAATGTAAATAACCTGTTTTTCAAGGCAGGATGGATTTTGTCAGAATGATAAATGATGCATAAATTCTCTTTTTCTGTAGTTTCTTGGCATGAATTGATAAATAAACATGAGAAAAGAAAGTGAATTTGGAATGTACTGTTGTTATATTTAGAAACAGTTGCAGCACTTTGAACTAGAAATGCTGAGGGTAGAATTCAGATGGCATGTTCCAAAGGTATTCTTTGATATTTGCAGATATAAATCCAAGCAGGCAAATGAAGTCAGTGGAGGAAAGATGAAGACCAGGAGAATGCACACCTGTAAACCAAATGCTGCTGCAAGCTGCTGACACCCCATGCTGGGATACCAAACCCTCTCTTCCAGGCTGGACTGTGGGCAGTGTCAATGACAAACTTCTTTCAGGACACTGTGACCTTAACCAGTGAGTTTGTTAATGATGATAAGGATCTGCAATGCCGTACAGATTATCAGGACATGTAGGCAGGACAGTGATTGTGGCAGCTGTCTGAGAAAGCCATCTGAATCCCAAAGTGTTTGCGTGTAATTTCAGGTCTGGCAGGCTAAAATTTAAGCAATTAAACATGAAGGAAACAATGGGGGCAAGTGTGAAGAAATAGAGACTGCAAAAAACTTCATGTTCAGCTACCCCGACAGACGGTTTTGAGCTCAGCACTAACAAGCTCTGAGGTGGAATGTCTGGTTGTGGTCACTGCCAAGGTCTCACTGAAAAGCACACATTAAGAACTACCCCAGTGCATTATGAAAATTCAGCTGGGCTATTTGTTTTAATGCTTTCTACACCTGTTTTGGCTGACACTTTGAAAGGACTTGACTTTAAAACCGACTCTGGCTTATATTTTGTTCACTTTGTTGGGGAGACAAGTCTGTTAGTATTTTGGAGATATAGACTTTGTTTTTATGGATATCAATGTCATATCAGTGCTTAATATATATTTTTAGCTTATACATGAATACATCTGAAAATGAAAATTAAAGGATGTGGATAGTTCTCTACTGTCCACAGCACCAGCTGCAAATACCCTTATTATGGCTTCCTTCAACATTTCCAAAGTATCCACAAAAGCAAAATTATTCCAGCAGGAGCTTTGCCAGAGAAAGGAAGTAAGAGTCAAGACTATCCAGGGCTCAAGGTTGTCTGTGGAGACTGTAAGGTTCCTGCGACAGTGATTGTCTTTCACATTCAGGCACTGCTAAGCACAGTGAGGTTTGGGTCCCCTGCTGCTACTTCAACACAAATCATAAACAGTAGTAAAACAGTCCCTGTGTAGTGTTCTTCCAGAGCTGGCACGGCCCCAGTCTGACAGTTGGAGCTGCACAGCCATGCAGCCACATCTTGTGATGTGAGTGGGTGCCACATCAGCCAATTCTAATGAGAAAGACTGCAGCAGCCGTTTGCCAAAACTCATGTAACCTCCCTGATAAATTTATGTCTGTTCTTTCAGGCAAGTTGAGAGAGAAACTCCTTCTCCTAAAGCTGTGCAACTGCAAAGCAGTTATTCTCAGAACAGATCAGCAGTTGTACTGAGAAGGAACACTGCAGGGAAGAGTAGATTGACATAGATGTGATTCATACTGCAAGGGAGCCACTGTAGATCCGAGTATTAAAATTGCTGTGTCCAATTCTAGGACTGTGCTCCTGGGCAGAGCTTGCTCCTACGACATCAGTGTAGTCTGACTGGCAGCTTCCTTGGAAGATTCACAGGTGGGAGTGTGGAAATAAAGATAAAAATTTGTGGAGGAAGAAGAAAGACATAAGACTTTCCGGGAAAGCTCAGTAATATGGGTGAGTACCAGCACCACAGACTGACTGTTGTGCACTCAGAGAGTCACAGCTCAGCATGCTTGTGACACATGACACGGGCTCCTCATTTTGTACTTCCAACATCCAGCTCCAGCTAGACTTCTGGACTCTTGAAAATTTCAGGCAAAGGACTGCACTCAAATTACTCTAGACAAAAACCAAGTGCAGAACACATGGACATACTCAGGGAACCCAAATTAAAAAAAATCAGTTGCTACACAGAAGGACTCCGCAACACACCGGTCTCATAGTCTGGAAAACCACCATAATTTAACATAATAATGCCTTTAAATCTAGATTGTAAAGAGACAGAAATCATGCAAAGCACAATTACAATTATTCTGGAGCACCATGTAACCACTGGGTACTTCTCAAACAACGAAGACATCCGTTCTTTGAAGACCCAGCTTAGGTTATGTGGCCTCTGACCTGTTTCAGGAATAAGCTGCATTTTTTAGCACTTAGATTTCATACCTTATACACATTCAGATGATTAACAATGTAATTGAAGTACATAAATAAAGAGCTTTATTGCCACAGTTATGTACAGTTTTAAATGTGGACTTACATAAAAGGTGTTTCCCCATCTTATTGCAACTTACTATCATTGTTGATAAAACTCCACTCAGTGTTGCTAAAGAAAGCAAAGAGGAACATGTTCAAACTTGCTGCATTCTTTTTCTTGTGGTAACTCACAGAAATGTCTAATGTACAGCTGGGCCCAAGGTCAGGGAAGGATCCAAGTTAAAAGGCTGTTATTCCTCTCTCCTTCACACTTAAATCCTTGCATTTGGTGGTAGGATAAAGCAGTTTAGTGTCTATGGTTCTAATTCTAGACTCAAAAGAAGTAATAGTTCCTGTTACAATAAGCAGACTTTAAAGATTTCCACGACCCAAAGCAGTAGAACTTCCAAATGAAAAGAAAGACAGTGAGCAATCCTGGCTATTTGGTGGTGAAGTTCCATCAGAGCAACTAAAAAAAGTGCAATAGTGCAATGCTACCAAACTGTAATTCAGATATAATGAGAAGATGCAGCATTTTCAAACACCATCTTCTCATCAGCTTGGAAAGGTTCTGCTTATCTCATAAAATGCGACAAGGCAAGGCTGCTATCTAAATCTAAAACAGGATTTCCAATGTGTAATGTCTGCAAATTACAGAACTGTTTTCTTCACTTAGCTTGTCATAATCCGTAGCTAAGAGTCCAAAAGCACACTGCAAACAAAGCCCTGCGAAGGGGGATAATCCAATAAATTGACCTCTCTCAGTTCACTCAAAATCTGATGACCACTGACATCATGAGAGATTAAAAGAGAATTACAGGGCAGTAATATATTTCTGTAGAAGGAAATCTGCTTTTTGAAGGCCTTCTTTATAAACATTTGCTGAGGAGCCTTTGTGGTAAGTGGAGCACACAGTATAATTAGGAAGAGTGTCATTGAAACAATCACCTGGGAAAGATCACTTCTGCCAGTGTACGTAAAAATCCCTTTATCTGCTCATGACTGATCAAAATGCAGAGGCAACTTACAAAAGGAAGACAGAATCCATCAGCAAACCGATGGAGAAAAGAAGGTATTACTTAAATGAATCCCCAGAAAAGGCTTTGTCCATGTGCAAACTTCCATGTTATCTAGAATAAAGCTATAAATCTTCACAACAAAGGCATGTTGCCTATTTCCATTCTCCTCCTGACTCCCATATTTTAGGAAAGAGGCTGATCCTTATGAGGCCATAGTCACTGAACATGCAGCCCCCACTTTCAAACTTGGATATTAATAGCAAATAACCCAATACACAACCTCACTTTCCTCAGGATATCAACTGACAGGACCATGCAAAATTAGGTCATTTCTCAAGGAGCCTAAATGTCAGTATTTGTGTTTGAGCACTGCTGTATTATACAGTTTCCTCAAAGTCATGCAGCAAATGAATGACAGAGATCTGAGACAATGGTATCTGCCAGTTATAGTTGAAAGCCAGTGTACAGAGGACATCTAAGCTACAAGGTGATATTACAACAGGCTACATTCAGGATCGGGTGCAGCCAAAATGCAAATGGCTTTGGCTTCTTTCTTTGTTTGGGATGTGATCCAGACTAGGCTGTAGTAGTGAGCAGGGGCTGTAGATCCCTAAGCCCCCTTGTAAATCTTCTCATGGCAAAGAGTAAATTAAAGCATTAGGCCCATGCAACACACACACATGCATTATTACAGGCTCCTGAACTTCTATCAAGGCTGCTCTAATGAGGACAGCAGCAACCCCCTCATTCTGAGCTTGATATGAGTAGACCCTCCTTTTGATAACTGATTTAATACAAGACCACTCTCCAAAAGTTATAGAAAAGTTAAACACTTAGGTAGTTTAACACTGTTTGATACAAGGCTTGGGCACATCACACATTTCAGCATTCCACTGCAAAATCTCTTTCCAAATCTGCACTGACCCTTCTCACCTACTATGTTTAATTTTACAAGTCAACAAAATCATTTAAAAAATGTTCATTCGCTCATCTAGGCTCCACAGTTCACCAGTTTTAATCAACTACAGCATGATTTTTCTGGGGAGGGAATGTAGAATAGAAACCATGCTTGAACCCCCACCAATGTTCTGATCTTTGACCCTTGCTACAATTGATTCTGAGAACCCCTGTGTGATATGTGAACTGTGTAAAATGTGGTCAGAGGCTGTTTTTAAAGCCCCTCTTCAGTAATCATCCACATTAAAATGTTTGTGTGTTATAGATTAAACTTAAATCTATAGAGGCATGAGCAGCCGTGAAAGCAGCAATGCACCCGAAGTTTGAATATAAATGTGTCTCATTTAGCCGATATTTGTAAGCAGCATCCTTTAACTTTGCAAAGAGCAGACCTTTTGTTCTTCTGACTTACGTAAGTGATTGATAGCTCATTAATGTCCCTGACAAAAACACACAGCAACAACAAAAACATTATGAGTATAACAAAAGGAAGAAAAGGCACTTAATTCCAGATCATCATTTTCAGACAAATAAAGGAAATACAGATTTTTGTGTTATATTCTGATCTTGATTGCTCAAATGCTAACCCAAGTACAGATTATGAATGTAGAGTTGTAAATACAGATATTCTGACTCTCTGTATGCATTATAATGCTAAAGTACAATATAAAGATACATTCAAGACAAATAAATGTGGACTTTGGTGGGGAACTACCCTTTCCACCCTCCCTTGCTTGCACATTCCATGTAATTTTTATCTACATTGTTCAGTAATTCTAAAAATGCGGCACTGAAATCCCAGCAAGTGCATCAGACGAGATTAGAATAAACAGCTCTGATAAAAGAAGTTGCAATGTTCTAGTTTTAGATCAAAGTTCTAGTTTTCAGACCATCTCTTTTACAAAGCAGAACTTGATCCTCCTTCCCTTCCTTGGCTGCAAGAACTCTTTTTCTAACAGGACTTTAGACCTACATCTGTCATTGTATGAGCCAAATATTTATCTACTAATAAGAGCAATTTCATTCCCCATGCTGCAAGTAGCTAAGGAGAACTGAAGGCAACTGAAGGCAAAGAAAACCTTTTCTAACTAAGTAGTGTGTTCTCAGCATCTGTGTACCAGAGGACATGATGTGACTTGGAAGACTATCATTAACTTCAAGGAAATATCTTTGAAGAACATAAGGAATTCTTATGCCAGGATGCAAGAAAGATTGATAATTGTACAGTAATATGGTTTCTATTTTAGCTCTGTGGTAGTCATGGCAATTAAACACTGATTTTTTTTTTATTATATGGGATAATAAATGCATTTAATTTAATATGCTGTGTTGGAGAGAAAAATATATCCTTACACTAGGAAAATATCATAAACAAATGGATCCCCTAAGTAATGCAGCATATTAGATCAAAATTATGTGGCAAAGCTCCAACATTTATGCAGCCAATACTAACAGAGTAAAACTAATTCCTTACCCCCTGCCTGTTACCCCAAGCCTTTCTTCAATTCATGCCTCAGTCCAACACAGTTTAAATTCTTTCTTGCAACTTCTTTCAAACACAGTATGACTTTTCTTGATTTCTTCTGCAAATGCTTGCAATAGCAAATAAGGAGTCTCAAGATTTCTTGAAAGATTTCTTTGGATAGAGAAACAGAAGTAGACCCTTACTGAAGCACATCAGAGTGAGTAAAGGAACAGAAAACATTTCTTAGGTAAGTAGGGAGATTTGAGAAGTGTGAAGATGGGAATAGTTAAATATTTGAAGCAATATGGGCAGCAAAACTGAATGAGAATGAATTTCAGGTCCTAAAGATCCCTAAGAAAGCTCTGAGAGTGCAAGAAGAAAGAAAGAAAGGAGCAGACAGAGATCTCTTCTTCTCATTGCGATCTTGGTTTTGAATAAGTAAGATGTAAGTGGGAGTTTGCAGACTCCACTGAGATCCAAGGAAATTTGCGAAGCATAAAATAAAATAAGTTGAATCTTTGTTCACTGGAGTGATGAAAAACTCAAACACAGTGGAGAGGCAAGAGATCAAAAGAGTCTTCTCACTAAGGGCTCTTATTCCTACCTTGTTCCCTTTTAATAGCTGCTGAACACACCTCAGCCAATCCCTTCAAATAGTTTAGCTTCTAAAGACCAGTTGTCTGAAGGAATGTTCCAGGGCTTTAAAATTAGGGACCACAGACAAAAAAATGTAGCTTATCCTCTTCTGTCTCTCTCCAAACAGCAGAACCTTTTGTTGCCTCCCAGAAGGGTTAATTTTGGCCATTTCAGCTTCTGCAAAGGACCGGAGATCTCACACCACCATTACTCCCAGAAACACCTCATTGCTGAGCTTTCGGCTGTCAGATCTTGAACATGAACCCACATATTTAAAAGATCTGTACATTCAGTCCCATCAAATGTCATAAGGGCTTGAAAGTACTTGTCCTGAGGACCAATTATTGTCATAAAACTTAATAAAGCAAAAGAGGCCACTATGCTCTAAAAAAGAGGTAGGAGAGTGAAACTGTGTATCATATTGAATAGTAAAAAACCCAGTGAGAATGATCCCAATGGATCACTTGGAAACAAATATCATATTTTCATAATGGTCACAGTAAAATCACATATGGCAACCAATGAACATAATTCCAGATTGCCAGAGATGGGAAGGGGATCAGTGTGGGGAAATGGAAACCAGAAAAGAGTTAACAAAGCCTTTGCATATAAATGAGGATCATTTGAGATAAGAGTAGGGAGAGGAAATCACCGTAACATCAGGTGCTAGATTGCTAGCAAAACAGTACATGCCCTGCTGGTTTTCTTAGTTTAGGAGAGAAATTGATAAATTGGACAGGGTTGAAAAAGCACTCAAATAATGATTCAATGAAAGCTTTCTTTACATTGAAAGGCTTAAAGTCTTCCAGTGGTTTAGCTCAAAAACCAGAAAGTTCTTCTAAGAGGTGGCTTGATACAGTGGTGTTAAGAGAAGTATTTGCAATAACAAATTTTAGGCATATTATTTAGGTTCTTTTATACACAATATGTAATGACTGAAAGTTGAATCTACACATACACAGATTAAAAGTAATGTGTGTATTTTAATGGCAAGGAAATTAACAAGTAAACAAACTTATCAAAAGTTCTGAGTTCCTACAAATGGAAATATTTTAATAAGAAGCAAGTTGTTCTAATTTATACCCTAATTGGAAAAATAATTAATCCAGAAAAGTTCAACAGACTGTATTAAAAAAGAAAAAAGGTTAGATGGCTTTAAATCTTTGAATCACTCTAGTTTCTTATCCAGCTTCATTATTCTTCCCCAGCAGGGTAAGTTCACATTGCTGCTTGCAGGAGGCAATTGTATTATGAGCGGCTTTCTTGCTTTGCTCGGAGCAGTGCTCTTTATTTAACAGCTGCCTCATTAGCTTGTTGCTTAAATAATGAACTACAGAAATGTATTGTTAGAAAGCTGGAAAAGTTATAGTTGAGAATACATTTTGTCCACTGCATTACATGTAAAGATGCAAAGCAGAGATCAAAGTACTTTGCCTCCTAAAGTTTAGTGATAATATAAAGAATTCCAGTGGTTGAGTCAAAAGAAATTACGCAGCAGTGGAGTATTCATTCATTAGAAACCAGTGTGATTTCAGTAACAGCATACATGTCCTCATAAGGGGTGGGTGAACAATTCCAAGATGTCTGGAATAATATTAACACCTTAAAAGCTTTTTGTTTATACTTGGTTAGGTTTGGGTCCTGATTTTGTTTCAGATGCAATCTTAAAAACAGAACTCCATCTGCTTTAGAGAAACACCAGGGAGGCTGTTTGTTTTTTGAAGTGCAGAGGTTTAGTTAGTGTGATAATTCGAAATAAAACCTCCCTGCTTTGATGTTTTTTACCCACCACTCCAGGAGCCTGTCTTCCATGTCCAAACTGATGAGGCATAACAGTCTAATCAACTATTTATCCGGAATTCACTAGTAAGAACATGTGCAATAAAATGATTCTGAACTCTAGCTGAACTGTGCTACTATGTCTTTACTCAGGTCTGGATACTGGTAAATTAATGTGGAGTGACTACTGAGGAAAGATTCAGTGAAGAGAACTCTAACAGAAGTAAGTATAATCTAAATAAATAAGCCGTGCGTGATTGATGGCGGGCACGGCGAGGCAGTTGCAGAGGTGCTGCTCAGAATGCCCACAGTTACCCTGCTGCCAGATGGAAGGTCACACGCGACTGGGGGGATGTTGGCTGACAGAAAATGTGCAAATCTCTGTATTTCTAAGAAACTCATGAAGGCAATTCTGAAGCTGACTCGGAGATGATCAGGGAATTGGGGACGGTGGCAGAGACATGGGAGAAAATTACATATTTTTCATAAACAGGAGAGATTAAAGCATGCTAACAACATGCATATCTTTTCTGCTATATACCATATGACTGTGGATAAGAAGCAACACTATGCACATGGCTAAAAAAGAAGATTCTCCAGAAATGAGATGCCTTAATCTCACTTTCATCAGAGAAAATCTGCAATAAATCAAGCAAATTCTTTGATGATATTGTGAATTTACAGAGCAGAAGTGGCCCACTTGTGATTATTCTACCAGTACATGTGTGGTGAAAATTTTAACAATCAAGTGCAAGTCAGAACATGCATATATCTCCATTTGTTCTTACAAAAAAATAAAAAGAATGGAAAAAAAGCAATGTATTAAATGTAAGGTAGAGGATTACGAAAATGGTAGTCTACCAGATGGATTTAAGTAAGGAAAAATAATAACTCATGCTACGTGCTAACAAAGAAGCCTGTTAATACGGTGCATGTATTGAGTGGGTTCAAAGTTCTTACCAAAATCAGCTCATCATTAGCTAATTCTCGAGTCCAGTATGTTTTGGGACCATCTCCCTCAATAAGAGTTTGTTTGCAATAGATCTTGTTTTCATTCTCCCAAGTGGCCAAACTCTGCAGGCAAGAAAACCATTAGGAAATACATTAATTATATTCCCCAGCAGCATGAGACAGAGACAACAATGAGCAGTAGTGAGAATAATTGCTCCACTAAAGGAGCAACACAGATAAAGGCAAAGGAAAAAAGTCATCAGTGGAAAGTGGTGAAATAAAAATTAAGGTGTGATGGGGCATTTTGCAAAGAGGTATATATTAATAACAAAGTAATTGCAAATGTGTCATTTCAGTGTGAAGCCACTCAGTCTCCATCAAATGCTTGATGCTGAAGAGTGTAATTTAGGAACTAATTGCTAATGTAGTGCTTACATTCCCAAGCATCTTTGTACACATACGATTTGATCTGACATGTTATTTATCACTACAAAGTCCCCTTAGAGTAAAAGTATAAACAATTCTATATATCATGTTGTCGCCATAAATAATGCAGTATTTGTCACTTACAATCTTTCCTGCTCTATGGCACTGTGTCAAGTTAACTGTGTATTAAACATATTGAGCTAACAAACTAGAATAAACCACAGCTAAATTAAAGAAATGTCAGAATTTGAGTGTTTGTGACATTACTTTTTTAAGGTTGTGAGTCTGGAGATTGAAACACCCTTGGACATTTTTCAAAGCATTTGAATAATGACTATGAAACCACTGAAAAATAAAAGATCCCAAAACTACAGGATTTTGTTTAACTTTCACAAACAGGCAAGCCCTGACTCTGTTGCTTTTCACTCTAGCACTGAGCTATTACTCCACAGTGCAATGGAATAGCTGTGCAGAAGGATGCCCTGTAATGAATGTTCAAGTAATCTCTTTATAACTACACAGGGGAGACATTTATTAGTGATTATATACATATACATATAGATGTGATTATACACATATACTTATACATGTGTGTGTGTACATATGTATGCCTAAATTCAACTTAACAATTCCCAGACTTTCCAAGGGAAAAAGACCCTTTACTTTGATTTACTTTTAAAATATTTTTCAAAACAATAGATTTTATAAGCCAACAAGCCATGTCAAATGGCAGTTATAGAAGCTGTGTCTTGAAGTACAACAACATATGATTCCCTCTTTGTCTGCATGAATAATGGATCAAGTTAGTTGGCAGTACAAAACCCTCCAGCCCATAAAGTATATCAAAATCTATCACCAGTCAGCAGTTTTGCCAGATACTGCAAACTACATTCTGGAGTATTATTTTATTATCTGTCAGTTTCTGCTCTGTGGCCACATCTTGGTTATATACACACAGCAGTACAACTTATTCCTGAGAGTGGACTATAAATAATTTCACAACACATGGAAAAAATTTACTACTTCACAAAACCCATTTCTTTCAGGTTTTTCCAACTTTCATAGCTTACAGCCATAATTATTGTTTTTCCATCTGCAGCAATAAATCCTTCTCTAGAAAGCGGGTCACATTTATTGTATATGCATTATGTATGAAGACACTACAATACTACTTTTGCCGAACAAGATAAATTAACAAAGCCAGCAACATTTCCTGAACAAACTGTTAAATATATGATAACTCATCCTAGAGAGCAAGTGGATGTTCTAAATAGTCACTGACTCCCAGAATCCGCTTCATTTTTCATAAATTTATGTTGACAGCAATTGCACTGAAGACTGTAAGTTCTGAATTTCTAGTGATGCAAACGGTCTCAAAAGCTGACCCAAGAATTAGGAGAGATCATATTTTGGAAAGTAGATTATTTCATCAGTATTAGATACTTTTAAAACTGGATCCTCATTTGAGACTACATTCTGATACTCTTTATTTGTACTTCTTTTATAAGAGTTTTATATATACTCATATATACTTCTATAAGTGTGAGAGTAAAGTGCCCAAAGAAAGCATAACTAACCCTAGCCTTCGATAATGCTTTTCAAAAGGCAGCTATGACCACAGCCCAGTTCCCTAAACCTCAGCTCCCACATATCTACACCAGGAAGAACCTGGTGTCAGAGGCTGCCAACTTACATCCCCCTTCATGGCCACAGAAGTGGTTACAAAGGTAGAGGAGCAGGGTCTCACACACAGAATCAAGCCCAAAACACTCCAGTGAATGCCCTCTAATGCACTTCTGCTCAAGAAGGTGGTGTAACTGTGGCTGGTATAATACCAGCTGAAAGCCTGCCTTACACTGTTAAAGAACTATCTGATCAGTAAACTGGATACACGGACTTGCAAGGGCGTGAAAGAGGATTTCAGCCCCAACTGCCAACAGTCTGTGGTCCTGGTTGAGAACTCATCTGATTCAATCTAGGACAAAAGCTGTATCAGATTTGTGCACTAAATCCTGACTCTTGAGGTCTCTCTTGCTCCACCATTTCCCATGTTTCTGTCAGGGACAGAGGCTGGGGAAAATTTTCACTAAAGCTGAGGTCTTCAGGGGAGAGGGGAGCAAAAAGAGCAGAACTAAACCCTGCCAAGCTGGCAACCAGGTGTTTGAACTCTGCTTTTGGGACCTGTCATGTCCTGTTGCTTTCAGATTTTAGTTTTATCCTGCAAGAGGGACAAGAGAAGTGGTGACCATCAAGAACCCCCAAGAGGGCTTCTGGCAAGAAGAGGGTGGAGGGCAGCAATGTCACTGTCTGGGGACATGAGCAGCAGATGTGTCTGTCCCATCTAAAAAGAACTTGGTCACACACACACACGCGCGCACACACACACACGCACGCACACACACACACGCACATGCCCCAGCTCTCCTCCTACCCTGCACTTTCGTCCATCCACCGTCTCCTCCTCAAAGCTCTCCCCGATTTTGAAGTTGATCTCAGTGGTGCGGACAGTGGTGGAAGTTTTGATGTAGAACTGGTCCCCGTCCTGGCGAATCTCCACATGGGGTTTGGAGGCAGCTGCCACCGCCACTTTCCTGAGCATGGCATTGACACCTGGGCGAGGCGGGGAGGAAACAGAGCTTGAAGTCGCCAGCCGTGCCCTGGGCTGACCTCGCCCAGCATCACGCAGATCGGGGAGTGGGGGGAGAGGCCGGGGCACCGCGCGTAGCCCTACGGCACAGCTGCGGCGCTCGGGAGCTGCGGCGCTCCGGCAGGCTCCGCACGGCCGGCACACACGGGCTCTCTCAGAGATCCCCGCGGCAGAACGCCGGGCCAGCGGCAGCCCGGCTCCCCGGGGCAGGACCGCCGGCGCTCGCAGGTGAGGCGGGGACCGTCCCGTGCCTCGACCGCCCCTCCCCGGTTAGGGCTCTCAGCCATCCCCCGCACCGGCGGGAGCTTCTCCTGCCCGCGGCCGACGCACGGAGCTCTCCCGGGAGACACCGGGCACCGGAGTGCGGCTGCAGCTGCCACCCCGTGTCCCCTCCCGCGGGACACAGCCCGTTTCCCGGCTCCCCCGCGCCTCACCCAGCGCCTTGAGTAGCTCGTCGAAATTCTCACTGCTCCTCATCTTCCAAGTGCCGGCGAAGTTGGGCATGGTGAGGCGGGTACTGCGGAGGACGGCGGGGACGCGGCGCTGCTGCTCGCTCTCCGGCTCAGGCACCTTGTGAGTGGGGCGGACCGCGGCGGCAACGGCAGGGAGAGCGGGGCACACCCACCCGACCCCCCACCCCTTCCCCCCGNCCCCCACCCCTTCCCCCCGGCCAGCACCACGCCGCCAGACAGCCGGCCCCCCTCCCAAGTCATGGACATCCATCCATCCATCCATCCTTCCTTCCTTCCTTCCTTCCTTCCTTCCTTCCTGCCCTCTCCATCCATCACTCCTTGCCGACTCTGCCCTGCAGCCTCCACAGCTGCCTCCCGGGGCTGCCCAAGAATGAGAGCCCGATTGTCACTTATCCCACAGACGAGGTGGACAGTGAGGACTTGATGAAAAGCCCCAGATGCAGGCAGGGAAGGCAGAGGGCAATCCAACCAGGCACAGTCTCTCCAGGCTCACGCCGTGTTGATGCCCATTACAGCTCTCCCCCGAGCTCCCCGCACGCACGGGTCTCCCAGCTGCCAACTTGCCCCCAACACTGCTCACTGGGACAGCCAGCAGGTCTAAGGGGTGCCAGGAAGCACAGCCCTTTCTGGGATAAGGAACTGTTGTAAGGAAGTGGTTACTGCCCCTGAGCCGAGTCTCCCCTTGGAGAAGGGTGAAGGACAAGGAGATACGCGATGCCTAAAGCATTCCCTGGCCACAGCCACGCATTCCCTCAGTGCTCTGTGGCACTGTTGGCAGCAGGAGGATGTAGGTGCAGAACTGGCATCAGAAAGAACAGTGCCCATGGCGGTCACAAGCTTTTATGGAGAAACACAGCAAGCTATTTCACTCTTACCTAATTTAACACCAGTGTGCTAAAGATTTGAGTGCTGTTCTGAGCCTCTCATACTTTCCATGACCATTTTCATTGTCTTGGCTTTGCATCCCTCAGTCTCAGGTCAAAGATTCCTTATTGCAGCTGATTTATCCACATGATAAAGTGGAACAGAATTTGACAGGTTAAGGCGTATGGAGTTTATCTGCTGCTTGTTGTGCATAAGGAAATACTCAAAACATTCAGAGGCCTGTGATTTCCCACTCAGAACAGAGCCAGATGTACTTTAATTATAGGAAAACCTTTGCTGAGCCAACTTCATGGTACATTCACAACCATTCTTCACTTGTTGGACTCTGTAAAATGAACACGTAGGTTACTCGAGGTATGTATAAAAAGTGTTTACTCCTGGAAAATGAATAGATCTGGGAGTCACTTTAGTATGTTAGGCAGGATTCTATATATGCTGAAATTTGCTGTCATTTTTCATTCCAGGAAGAATTTCACCTGAGTAAGAACCATATAGCAGAACTAAGTATTTGTCTGTTGATTGTCACTATTTTCCTACTGATTTTTGTTTCTGCCTTTTCAGAAGAACACCCTGGAGACCTGGCATCGTTCTTTAACTAAAATATTTTGATGAAAAATCTGCGTTTTTTTCCAGGAAATGAACATTTCACTGAGGAATATCTGTTTTCAATAACAGGGTTTCTCTAGAAAGAGAAACAGAACAACACAAACCAAAAACAAAAACCAGAGCACAAAGCATTCTTTAGTTGTTTTAGTAAATGACAATAAATTAGTCCCCATCTGAAAAACTTTGTTTAAAGATTTCAAATCGCCTCAAAGAAAAACACTTGTGAAAAAAAAGACAGACACACAAATAATTTCCTATTGCAAGCAGGTTTAAGACTTTCAAATGTAAGGCTGCAGGCCCAACAAACACAAACCAAGTCTGTACATTGCTATGAAACACTGAAGAAAAACCCTGCTCAGTCCTTCAGTTTCAACTTCCCAACTGCACAACTGCAAAACATGCTACCATGGTCCAGCTTTGCGTCCAGAATCCTGCAGAATGTGTATACCTGGAGCCCAGTGGAAGTCCTTAGCTACCTAGGAGAATGAGTATGAGCAGCATAAACCAGATGGGAACTCCTATCTCTACCTGAGAAAAGAAACTGGCTCAGAAGATTTTAGGGAAGGACAATCTATTCTTTAAAGGACCATTTAAGTTCTTTTGTTTAGCTGCCCCAGTGATAGAAACAAGAACTATGCCAGCAGATGTCACCTGAGACAGTGTTTCTAAGATGTAGGACGCGTGTTCTAGGTGTTGGACTGTGGCCATTGACCTATTCCGTGAAGACCAGGAGGGAGCCTTCAAAATACCCTTCATCTAGAAAGCGCATCAGGCTGGAAGGAAGAAGTGCCTTCAGTCAATAAAGGCTCTATTCTGTAATGGCAGCACATTGAGCTATTTATCCTAAATACAGATATATTAAATTACATTTTTATTTATGATACAATCTTACCTAAAGACCATGAGGCACTGTTCCACCTATACAATACAGCTTCTAAAACAAAAACCCAGTTCACTCTAGAGTGTCTAATTGCCTCTTTGTGGCAATGTGTACAGATCCAGACCTCATTTATATAGAGAGGCAGTTTCCTTCCAGCACTGCATAATACAGACTAAAGCAACTATTTAGAAATAGATGTCAAAGATCAACCCCAGAAGGAGTTGCTGCTCTCTGAGACTAAGGGTCCACTGCTGCCAGCACAGGCAGGACACAAGCATGTGCCATTTCCAGAGCCAGTCTTCCCTCTCACCCATAGTTCTTCATGTATACACGGTAGTTGAACTGATCACCAACAGTCACTCCCTCTTACCCTTTGAGTTACACTTCTTTTTGTATCCTTTCTGCATGCTGCTTCTTTCTTCTCTTAAATAATTTATGTTTTTCCTCTTTTTATCAAAAATAAGCCTTCATGTTTCTCTGGCTTTACTAATTAATTTAAAAGTCATCATGAGCTAAACTCCAAACTCAAAAGCAACCTAACTTCGCTCCAACAAAAGTTTAAAAGCAAAACGTCTCTAGTATTTAAGTCAATTAAGACAGCCAAAGCTCAGTGAGAAAAATGGTCTTTTTGTTTTACCATTTGGTGTTTCATGAAAACATTGTGGATTGTAAGCCCATTGCATGGTGGAACACAAATCCCCACTTAGGCTGATAAGGCAACAGAGTGAGACGTAACTTAAATGGCAACAAATTTCACATGGTTTATGCACTAGTTACACCAATTAATTATTCCTAAACTAATGATATAAAAGTCAGTAAGAGCTGAGTTTCTATTTTACAAGCTGTGATCCCATCAGTTAGCTCAATGTTATGAGATTCATTTGCATGCTGAACTGTTTGAAGGAAAGGGAAGGAAAAGATAAGGAAGAAAATATGGAAAGAAGCTTAACGGAAAGGAAAACAGAGGTATGATGTAAGACCTGTAAGGTATACAGCACTGTTATAATTTAAAAAATTAAGACAGAATGGGAATTAGGATCAGTTTAGTGCATGTTGGATCACTCAAACGAAGGACAGAAATAATATCACTCTGGCAGACATGACTCAAGTCTCTACTGTTATAACGTGAAGATTAGAAAGCTATACTGATTTATATTAGCTGAGAATGTTGCCCATGGACTTTACTTTAGCCCACTTCATAGATCCTTTTTCCTACCACAGCAGCAATGATGTTTATCAGGTCATGCTGAAATAACCCAGACTAAATGACAGTTTTACTTTTCTTTCAATCTCCTTCTGCATGTAATTTCCCCATTAATGTTATGAAAAACAGTTTGATTTTCAAAACATGCCCCTCAGCACTTTTTCCCGTTGGCATTTATTTTGTTTACCTGAATCCCCTAAGGCTGATCCTTTCCTACAGATGGACCTAATTAATCTTTCCAACAGTGCCTCTAAGACAAAAGAAAGGAATATATGTACAGATGGGACCAGGGCACTCCATCATCTATACAAATAAGTGACCAGTAACGTGACCAAAACTATCCCCTTGAGGTTATTGACTGACCACTGGAAAGTCACACAAGGCTCAGTGTAAACAATAGATTTTATTTACTAAGGTGGTACCCTAGGAACAAAAAAAAAGGAAAAGATTGGTTTAAGGGAGAATATAATAAATTATTTCTGAGATGAATAAATTATACAACTGGAAGGTAAATTGCCATCGTAAATTTATCTGCCAAATTAATTTACAATGGGCCTCTAGCATGACAATAGGTGAAATGTAATATGAATGTATGCAACATCAACAGCATTTCTGCGGTGTTACATTGTATCTTCTACCGCACTCTCATTAAGTTGGAAGAATACTGACTATTCATTCACAAGCTGAAATGCTAGAGGGATTTCCAATGCCAAGTTATCCTTTTGGTTTCTGAGACCTAACTAATAGGAAAGTAAATGAATTCTTGCATTGTTAGAGGCAAACAGTGAACGTTTGCCAGTTTTTTGTTCATTAAGAAAAATATATATGATCATCTTAATTCCTTCCCTATAATATTCCCTTTCATGGGGAACTAATTGATCTGTGTTCTCTTCCACAATCAGGCTTTAAGGTGGCCACCTGCTCTATCTTCTGATCTGCTACAAGGATACAATAAAACTGAGAATTGTTTCCTTAGCCAAAGTAAAATTTGCTTCTCTGACTCTGAAAACAAAGCGAGTTTGACTGTCTTTTCACTTGGGCATTAATTCTGCAGACTGCTGAGCAATTTGATCCTGATCCAGCAATGTGCAGTAGCAATGCTAGTAACACAATCACCATGAGCTGTGCTTTAGAGGTGCTCATGGGTGTGTTTTCCTGGGCCAGTACCAGAATAAAGCCACAAATATCAGGAAAGAGGAAAATCAAGATCACTCAGTCTCAGACAAATGTTCTGTCTGTAATATAAATTAGTTTAGAACACTGTTTTGGATAAGGACTTACAAACTGTTAAATAATTTTGTAGAAGGGCCATACTGAATAACCAACATCCAACATAGATTTTTTAGTAGCTGGACCTTTTAACGTACATTTGCGCATCTGTAACGTAACAAATTTGAGCATTGACTGAGAGTGTGAGGAACATAAGTGACATTACCTTCTGTCCAAACTGCCCAGCCATCACCAGCTGCCTTGAACAGTTCCTGCCTCCTAAAAGTATGATTCTGCCTGTGGCTTGGCAGCTGAAAGGGAGTCATCAATCCCCAAACCCCTCTGGTTCAGACAAAGCAACATGGCAGAAAGTAACAGCTTAGAAGCAACATTAACAATCTGCCAATTTTAAAACACAGTATTGTATGAGCAGGAAGAAAAAAATCTATTCACATGATGAAATGGAGCTTTCTGTTTTACTGGGCAAAACAATGTACTTCAGAAAGAAAAAACTAAACAAGGACTTATTGATTTCAGAATCCATGGCCTGGGGTGAAAGTCATCCTCTGTGAAGAGCATTACACATGTTTTAATGGATTTTTTTGTGGAACTCATAGTCAAGGATGGCTCTCTGAAAGAAGAAGGTCCAGGAAAGTCTCAAAAGGTTTTTGACAAACCAGCAACTAAGATACCAGCCTCCTTTTCTCTTTCCCCAGCTTTCCTTTCCTTTAGCTGAAGGAAGCTATTCAGATTGATTTGACTAATTTTGGGGGTGCTTCCCTTCAGCACAATACCTTCACTTCAGACGAGATAATGAACATCTCTTTAAGCAGTCAAGTTACTGCACTTGCTCACAGGCAACCTAAGACAAGGACTAAGCCAGGAGACTAAGCCAGGACTAAGACAGGAGAGTAGAGGATCGGAGGCAGGAGCTTCCTAGGCTCCTGAGATTGGGACACACTGGTCTACATAAATCTCTAGGAAGTAAAATCAAGCCAGCTCCAAGGCAGAGTCTTTCATAGGTATGTCCAACAATCAGGAACAAAGTTCCTGTTCCCCTATCAGAGACTTTTAAGGAAATACCTCATAGGATGTATATATTAGATGTCTCCAAATGTGCACTTTAGTCAGGTAAAGGATAGAGGTGTTGATAAAGCAGCTCTTAAAACCCAGCCTTTCCTTTGAGCTGTGTCTGGTAGTTTCCCCATGTGGTCACTACAAAAATCTGAACAATGCTGGAAAAGTGAGACCAGTGCTCTGGGTGTCACAGGCTTGCTTTGCTATTTCAGGCTGTGACACTGCTGAAGTTTGGTTGTTAAATTGGAAATGCTGCCTATCATCACTAATGCAGAAAAGTTGTTTCTTTTTCATTAAGGGGTTACCACGACATTTGAAACCAGGGATTTTCATAGAGGCTTTCAGGAACCCAGCAATTCCCCTTTTCTTGAACAAAAGGCATTAATAAAGCTGTAGCTGTCAATAGAAAAGTAATCAAACTGTGTCAGTTCTCTGAAGACAATGCAGGTCTATTAAGATTGACTTACTCAGGCAGATGGACCAAGCTGATGTGTGGTCATTAGAGATTCTTAAAGGATCTTCGTCTCCAGGGATAGAGGACCATGGTATTTTTTCCAAATGTCCAGAAGAAGAATGAGTGAATTCAAAGGAATATATTCTCATTTAGGTCTGGACTGAACTCCCAACAGGGCCATGTCCTGAAGCTACAGAGGCCATGCCATTTGCACAACCGCAGGTTTTACTCTGGTGCCCTGACCTTTGCGTATGTGCTAAATTCAAAAGCTTTCCACTACATCTGGCAGACAAAAAGAAGATGAAGAAACTTCATTTTCCCTTTCCTAACAAAACAGAGTATTTAGCATTCCACATAAATTAGAACCAGGAAATAAGGATCTTATCCGTTAATTAAATTTAAAATTCCAAATGTCTTTGAAAGGTTTTTCATCAGCCTGTTTTGAAGCAATAATAAGCATAAGCATTTGAGCTAGTTCTTACCAGTATAAACAGCTATAACTGTACTAGTTCCAAGGAAGACATGAGAATTTATACTATGAGATGAGGTCTAGAAATATGTAAGCCGTAGGTGTTCTAACTCCTATCAATTCTTCTCCCAGCTTTGTTTTGTCCTGCTAAACTTTGCTCAGAGAATGACCTTGAGTAAAACTGCTCCTTCTATTGTTAACCCTCTGACCTTCTAAACTAACATCCTTTGCTCTTTCTAATTCAGAAGGTTTCTGGGGCTTATTAACTGAACAGGCCAAGTGACCGTTCCCAACAGAAACCAGAGTCCCTGACAAGGAGGTCATTGTTTTCCAGGCTTCCTCCCTAGTACTAGATCTGCAGATTTCAGACTGAAAAGGAATAATGCAGACATTCTTTGTCTAAACATTATCTGGAAAGCATCAAGATAACTCAAGCCACTTCCTCGCCAATTAAGATTAGAGGGGTCATCTCTAGGGACCTAAGTGATTACGGCCAGTTTTCAAACTTGGATGATGAAATTTGTAGCAAACTATATCATGAGGCATCTAAATAAAAGAACCTCAGTCTTCAGAATTAATAATAATTTGAACTAATGTCAGTCAAAAGAGAGGGTACTCAGCACTCCCATGAATTGAATATTTTTACTTATGTCCCTCACTATATACTTAGATGAATAGCTGAAAGCAATCACATTTTGAAAGTGTGAACAAATTTCTCAAAAGAAGATGCTGTCATTAGGCGTCTAAGTTTAGAGTTTAAGATCTATGAGATCCTTGTATAATACATCCTGGAAAACCAGAAATTCTGGCCTAGATACAGGAGTGTACTACTGTGGGCTTCAGTCCCTCAGGAACAGCAGACCATGTTCATGCAACCCATTAGTACAAATAAGTAATTTTCTACAGCATTTGTCTCACTTTTCCCAAGAGCCCCTCCCTCAAAAGAGGCCACTAAAAAGCTAAGAATCTAGGAAATCAATTTTCTACGTTTTAAAATATCTTTGAACCTCTCTTATTTTAAAGGTGATGGCAGTAAGTGTACTGGTTCCCTGAGGAGGCTGCAGTTTCTCCCAGCAGCACCACCTAGTGCAGAGCACTCTCCCTCATCACTGCGCCCCCGGAGCTCCTCCATCTGTATCCCAGATGCATTCAGCCTTGAGCAGTTTCCTATGAGCATCTTCCATCAATAATGTTAACAGGAAAAACATGGGAGAAGGACAGGATGTTATGTCAATTAATTTCGAGACATCAACTCACAAAGCAAGGCTAGATGAAACACTACAGCTGAATTTCAGGAGGGTATTTTTAGAAAAGCTGACAAATAGAAAGTTCATTACATAGGTACACCGTTAAAGGGGAATTGCTAAACTTTACACTTGGTTGTGCTGATGCAATCGCTTTACTTTTCAGAAGAGCTGACAGAAAAAGGGACCACAGTGAAGCTGCAGGGACATTAAAATTTTTATTTTAATGTAATACTGGTTTATTTTGCAAAGAACAGCAACATCTTTCCATGCCAGAAACCTAAACAGCAATACCAAACCACAAACTTTTAGAGCAAAAAGTTAAACACTTCCTTTGTACCATTAATTACTGTGGGTCACTGAATAAAGAGCACTCTCCTCATCTGAACTCAATTTCTGCCACCAGATTGTCAGATGGCTATGGCTTTCCAGCCATACAAGAGATTTTCCCTTTAGAAAAGACAAAAAGAAAGGCATTTTTTTAAATAACATTTAGAATGTTTGTGACTGGGCAGATAATTTATAAAAGCACAAATGTCATTATATGCACATTTTAAAAGCAATAGTCTACAACTAAAAAAAAATTTAATAGTTCCATGTAAACAATCAGACCTAAATCATAGAAGGGCCGATGACCACAGACAACACTCATCTTTTTCAGCTATGCACTGTTTTCTAACATAGCATTAAAAACGCCCTCCCAAGATTAAAGTCCCCATTATGTCATATGCTATAGACGTAATTCTGTCTACATTTTTCCATTCATAAATAATGGCAAATGCTATTTTCTTGGTAGAAACAAATCAATGTCCATATCTGGGACCCAGGCTGTTAAATCTCTCCTAAAATGAAGGCTACAAGCCTAAGCAGAATCTCTGAAGAGAAATGGAGCCCATATGTCACAACTTCAGATTATCACAGCTGGAAATGAAGAAATTGTGGTATATTGATTAATTTTGATTTTGCTTAATGAGCTATGACAGAAAGCCACTAAGATGAATGCATCTTCCTTTCTGGAACAGGAGGGGTTCTGCTCATAATACCACTGACTTTGAATGGGGTCTCTCTAATGTTTTTTTGGATTTGTTTCTGAAATTCCGTGATCTACTGACAGTAATGAAAAGACAGACTAACCAACTTAAAGAGTAATGGAGGCTACTTTCATGAACAAAGAGATGTTCCAGTATCAGAAGCAAGCTTTCTGGGAGGGCTGTCTGTGATCTAAAATAGCAGGAAAAGTGAATAGTATCAAGGCAATTAAATTGTATTCAAGAGCTTGTTGTGCTCCAGGAATCTGAACTCACTGTCTAGTAAGGACTTGATCCACTACAGATTTCAGTGGACTGTGGCATAGGTGGAGCACAGGTGCAGCACAGGTGGCAGAATGCCTAAGCAGCCTATGGGATACCAAATACCTCTTCTTCCAAGTGCCACATATGGGAGCTGCACCTGCAAAGCAAGAAACTGATGAGCAGAAGCCTTGATCAATGGAGGGAACTAAGAACTGGATAGGATTCAGCACCTTGTTTCAGTCACAATGGACTCACACTCTCCAGACAAGGCGCCCAAGGACAGATTGTGACACCGGCTACAATTATCTTAGTCCACTGTTACACATGTGACAGGTTTGCTGGTCTACTCAAACAAAACAAACCTCCCTGCGAAAGAACACCTTGCTGCTTATGATTTTGAGATGTCCCAGTTCTAGAAGCAATATTTGCCTTTGGGATGTGGGCTAAACATGATGGACTTAATAATGAAACAATTAACTTGTTAGAACAATTATAGTAATGAAAAAAAATGTTAACCATCCCTTTGAAGGTAAACAGCATATAAACTCCTGACTTTCTGCTGTTAAATAGGATTTTCATTCTGATGATTTATTTCTTGCTTCAGAAAGACACTGAAGACACTGCCTGTAGCTGTGATTAGACAGAATATACTTTCACAACGATCTCTAATGTGCTTCCCATGTTTTTTAGACTAATGACTGTGACAGCATAGTTTGCTGCTGGCTAAAGGTTTCAAATTCTGTTTTATCTGACAGTTGTAAAGGCTTGGTTGTACCATACTCACATGCAGTGAGGGGTATGACACTGATTATATTTAGTGTGCCCCACCACGAGTCACTTTGGGTAGGAAGAAACCCCACAAATACATGTAATGTATTAGTGGCTTAAGCTATTCTCTCCCGCATCTGAAATGACCTCTGTAGCCAGTTCAGCTGGCACACTTTTCACATGGAGTCCCCAACCTTGGAAAAGGGTAGGCAAAACATAGGTGAAGCATTTGACCAGCCATATTGTATAATCCTGGTGAGGGAACCAGTCTGTGCAGTCAGCTCCAAAATGTCATTCCTTCCTGTGGATGCTGTGACATTAATTATATATGACAAGAAAAGTAGGTGGGCCACCTTGTTAAATACAAAACAGACTCACAATAACAATAAAAAGTGACACGAGAGCAGGAAGGATAAGTGATACACTGAAAAGACAAACTGACAGCTGACTACCTATGTGGGATTCAAAGCTGTACCCAATCTATGCCTCCTGAAGCAAGAATTAAAAGCCCTCAGTACCTTGCAGGATCTGTAAAACTCAATTTATTTTTTTTTGCACAGATCTTAGCTCTTCACAATAAACCCACCAGTAAACTGGAAAAAAAGATCTACAACATGGTGTCCTGATTCTAAACATGTACCAAAAATGGAATGTAAATAGTATGTAAGGCCAGCTAGAGCTCGTATAGCACTAATTAAGTGCATGACAGTCCCGCCTATTATATCTAGAAGCCTGTTTATTGCTGCTTGTCACAGCCCAGCAGCAGCACACCAGCAACCCCAGTTTCAGAATAAATTAAAACCTTTCATTTCCTGGCCTTGGGCACTGACAGCAAAAGAAAAGAGAAGGTCATTTACTCATGATACCACTGCTTGTTTTGGAGTAGCTGTGCTGGACTGACTCTTTGTGATCTCTAGACACCATTAATGTTGTAGTGGATGAGAATTTTAGGAGAGCACCGTGTGCATGTGTAGAAAGATGATGGGAGTATTAGAAATATTTACTTCACAAAGCCATCAGGCGTACAAGCCAAAACATTGAAACAGTTTTTAAGTTCTTGGCATCTCCCCCAGGCTAATTGTTTCACTTGTGGGACAAAAAGAAATAACTGATACTTGGAATCTTATCAGAAGATTATGAAGTAAATCACATCCCTTAGTCTGCAACTTAAAAGAATGGTACTGTTGGAATCTAATGCTTTATTACTACCTATCTGAATATTATGTTTACATAAAACTGGTACAATTTAGAGGTGGCACAAACTAAGAAAACAAATCATATCTGTTTGTGATTTTCTTGCAAATTCCTGTAAATGTAAAGAATTGGAGAGAAAACATTATTCTGATATTCTTTTCAACTTGTTTACTCTGTGAAAAGTAGGCTCCAGTAAATTCTGGTGTTTTGCTCAAATCCTCTCTGGAGCCAGCTCTGCCCTGTAGGATTAATTTCAGTTTGGAGACAGAAGGGAAAATTTTAACCAGGACTATGCATGTACACTACGGTCACCCATGAGCATGCAGTAGCAGTGTCACAGCATTTAGTTGTTCCACATCCTCTTTTAATCTTTACCAAATAAACAGTACAGAGAAAAGCATTTAAAAAAATAAGAGAAGTGGTAACAAACCCACAGACTTGCAGAAGGACTCCCTGCAGCACCTACTTCAGTTTTAAACTCATTGCTTTAAATTGATTTGGTTTTCTGCCAGCTGTATCTCACCAGGGTGCCTATTTTCAGCAACAGCATGAAAGCAAACTCACACTTTTAAGTGAGATGCCAGAGTTGGATTTAGTAAGGAGAAAAAATTGGAAATTAAATTTTAAAACTCCTTGTTATATCCCCATCTTCACATGAAAGTACAATGTCAGAATAAGCCTCTGGGTCAGGCAAAAATAGAAAATAAAGATGAGACTACTGCACTTCACACTTGTAGAGGAACCCCTGTGGCATAAAGCTCTGCATGAGGAATGTGGCAGAAATACAGACTTTCACTGCAGATGCTAATATGATCTGCTGCTTTAGGAAATCATTATTTCTCTACCACTTGGATCAGTTCTATGAAGATTAACTCATACCAGAATGGATATCACTGTACTGATATCTAAGAACTTCATCTGACAAAAAAAACAAATTTATGTCTTTCACATATATACACTTTTGTAAACAGCACCTCCTCACCGTTTCTCCCTAATACACAGAAAGTGCAAGATAGAATAATAAAACTTTATCTATGACGCTGATTTATGTCCCTCACCGGAGATATTAAAAAACCATCTGAATGCAATCCTGTACAATGTTCTCTAGAATGACCCTGCTTGAGCAGGGAAGTTGGACCAGATAACCCACTGTAGTGCCTTCCAGCCTCAGTTATTCTGTGATCTGGTGATTTCACTGTTACACAAGCTTTTAGGAAAAGGCACTGTTTTATCTGGAACATTATGAAAATTCAGCTATTTGCTATCACTTCCATTAAATGCATGTCACATTCATTCACAAAGAGTATTTTCCAGAATGCTTAGAAAGGCACTTTGATATGAATGCACTCCTAATGCAATTGAAAATGGAGGAATCTACTCAAAGGGAAAAGATAAGGAAAAGCAGAAAAGTATTTATTTGTGCCACTTTCAGAGTTTTAGATGTATTTTTTTACATCAGAGTCTACATAAAACATTGTTTTTCACCCTACAAAATTTTAAAAACAAAGTATATTAATCTCCAAGTTTTCAGTTATTCACTCCAAAGCAGTCAGTGCTAACTTTCTGATAAAGCATAATACACACAGAGAAAAACCTTGACACACTACACAAATAGAAAAACCGGAGAGTTATTATTCTTCATCATGGCAATGAATCTCAACTGCTGTTCTAGGAAAGTCTAAATCTTGGACTTGAAAGGAGCTATTTTGTTCACTGAAACTGTTAAATCCGATCATCTCTCTGTGACTGCACGATTCTCTGTGGCCGCAAGAGCTATTTCTAGTTTATTTAATGATATTTAATTAAGTCTCCATTAATGCTCATTCTAAAACAGTTTCATCATTACCAAGAATGACTGCTATTAACTGCAAAGAGGGTAGCCCTGGGCACTGAAAGATCAAAGAGTAATAAATCAGCTTATTGGTTGAGCAAGGCACTTTTAAATCTGTCTATAACTGTCTCTGAAAACTTTCTAAACTTGCTAATGGTGCAGTATTATAGTTCTGATTTCACTTGGGTTTATTTAATTATGCTAATTATTCACAGTTTTCTTATCCTGGTTGTTACAAACCATGAGCTGATGGATGTTACAACAGTCGGGGCATTCATGCACAGGCATCTATTTACTTCATTTCTGATGCATGCTAACATGATGATACATCTGTTCTTGTTACTTGACTGTTTCAAAGGATACTGATTTTGACACCGATCCAATTATTTCATCTGGAGATTATTTATTATATAATAATAATTCAGAACAGATCTTCTGAGCCTACAGACTCAGGCTGGGCTGTCTGCAATCTCTCAAGTGTGCCCAGTGAAACCAAAGAGGCTGCTCCAGGAGTAATATACTGCTGCATGTGAAAAAGAGAAGCAGACTCCAGCTCATTGTTACAAGATTATTGCAGAACCCATTGTACTGAGTACCAGATGATAAAAGGGCCAGCATTTGTAGCTAGGAATAATCTTGAGAGTGAAGACAAGTAGCTTATGCTTAGCAAGATACAGTTACAAAAACAAGTGAGTCTGGGCAGATGAGTCAGAATTGTGATAGCGGAATTGTAGATAGAACAATCCAAATCATCAAGACAAAGAAAAAAATATTACAGCAGCAGAGACTCAAGTCTCAGGATGAAAGTTTAGCCCTGTGGCTGTCATTACCATAGAGATTTTACGAGGAAGAACTCTAAAGGCTTTAGAGATGGGAAGATAAAAACGCAGGAAAGAGGCGAGTCAAAAGTGAAGTCCAAGTCTGAGAAAGAGACCTGAGAAATACTCTGAATTATTATGTTTTCCTCAGTGACTGGGAAAGACATAGGGGAGATAATGAGCTCTTTTTGGCTAGCTCGAACTTCAGCTAGTTGTGAAACCTTAATGAAAAAAGGCAGAAACAAGTACAGGGATTCCAACTGAAATTATATGGGAAAATTACATTACTCAGAGATGTGTAAGAGAAGATATTTACTTCAACGAATATGCTTTGATAATCACAAGCTGTTACTAATTTTACACTCATTTTACAAGGTCACTTCTACCTACAACTGAACAATTAGAGCTACACACAGGATGTATTTCCTTTGAAATCATGGGGAATTAGAAACATCAAGGGGACATTCACCCTTACAGAGATCTCCAGAAGAAATCTGCAGTCACCTGCTAGAGTGGGGTCCTTGGATTTATTCTGAGTCCTCAAGTTTGTTCTTCCTTCTCTTTCTCAGATATATGTTTAGAGTTCTCTTTTCTGCAATGCTTATTGTCTTGTGGTGCAGACTTTATTTACACTCTGCATGAATCCTTTATCACGTAGAGGCCTCACATAGGATGCAAAGGGACGCCAGTTCCACATTCCTGGACCTCTCATATCAGTGTTTTTAATTATAATAATTTTGCAAGAAAATATACACCTAAACCACAAGTACTGTGCCTACAGCAATAATTTTTCTGAGCATGTGTGTTCGCCTTGAATGCACTGCAATGACAGGATAAAACACGTCTGATCAGAATTCAGCACACGGTGTATGTTTCAGAACACAGGTCATGGAGACTGGTTTCATCAGAGATTAAAACAAAATATATCCACTCTAAAAAGGAAAGGTTATAGCTGTTCATGCGAGGAGTTTGCCATGATATAAAAAAAAATTGGTGTCTTGATTGGACTGCATTAGGGCAGAACCCTCTAGGAAACACTGGGATTTCTCATCTTTTGTAAGTAATTACCTGAAAGAGTAGAAGGGGATGAAGGAAACTCTGGAAAAGGGGTAAACATGTTCCCCAGCATCATGTAAGCAGCACCATCAGTTCATGGAGAGCAAGAAGCAGCAATATCATGGGTAGCAGAGAGCATCCCCTCTGCCTTTCCCTCCAGCCTTCCTCTCCACCACAAAATGTGGTGAAGGTCTGGTTCCCTGGAGCCCAGTATCTGCCCATACTGCCCAGTTTGTCCCCCTCTTGCCTCAGCAAAGAGGTTTACACGGCTCGCACTAGCTGGATTTCACCACAGAGAAGCAGGTAAAGAAAGAAGCAGTAAACAGGCGTGTTTCCTTTCTTCTTGCACAATGTAGCTGTCTGAGAAACTTCGGATCAGCCTGACAGGATGGCCATTTCCACACTAACTCGCTATGTATCTCAGATTTCCCTGATTGTTTTCCCCTTTGCTTATGGACTGCCTCCCAGATCTGTTTTACCATTTGAAACATAGACCAATTAGGTTTTCAGCAGTTTGCTGAAAAGTCAGTCTATGAAGAGCCTGGAAGGACTTGAGACTCTGTTTTCCAATAGATTAAATTCCTTCAAGGGCAGAGCCTTCCTTTGCTGCCTCATACCTCTGTCTTGAAAACACTGAAACATTTGGGGAACTGTCACATTGGATTTTGTTACCATACTCTAATGCAAGGAGACCAGAAAGTGACCCAATTCACACAAAAAGACAAAAACCCAACAGACCAGAAATCACAAAATGAATTTGTGCAGACAGCAATGCACAGATGGCAAAGCAAAGGGGATTGTGTTTACTTAGCAAGCTGATATTTTCTTGAAGGAGCTAGACAATGTAATTCCTGACAGGCAAGCTCATTCTGTTAAAAACTGAGTTTTGTCCACTTGCATTTGGCAGAAATCTAGCTCTCAAATTCAAGATGATCATTACTCAAGGCAATCAAAAACCCTTTTGCTTCTATTCAGTCTCTCTAAGGTAAAGCTGTCCACCGAGACCCATGACGTACAGTCTGCATGTCTTTAAATCAGCACCTTATCAGCAGTTACTATAACATATTTATATTACCACACGTAATAAACCCAAGAACTTCCCATCTCTGGAAAAGAGGCCATTCTTGCTGTGAGTTGCACAGAAGAGGAGGTGAATACACAATGTAACATAACTGGCCACAGCTGCTATCACACTGGGGAGAAACAGCCAGCCAGGTTTACCACTCTTCTACACACAGGCTCAGGAGGATGAGTAGATTCTAGCTGTGCAGGGCTTAGGGCTCCAAAGGGTATCAGATTCCAGCTCACATTACTGAGTGTCCTTTAGCTTTTGTGCATTCCTCTCCCAGAAAAGGCCTTTTCCTGGGCCTTGCTCGGTTTCTCAGAAGACAAAACCTGGCAGGAAGCAGCATATGGAAACAAGAGACTGGTCCTTCATACTTACACTAGAAATCTGTAATTTGTTTTTTCTTCACATTGCAAATTATTCCAATTCTAAACACGTGCTGGAAAAGCTGCTTTTCAAAATCTAAAACTGCTGCAAAGGATCATGTGCCAATATTTAGACCACCGGCCGTGAAGCTGAATTTCCTATTTTCTTTTCTGATGTTTGATAGAGCACCTTTTATATTGAAAAGTGACTCTTCTCAGAGAGGGCCCCATAGCCCACACATATTTTATCAAAATGTATGGAGACTCTACTAGGAGTAATCCCATCTCAGGAACTGACAAATCTGACCTAGGCAAAACATCAGTCTAAAATATCTCCTTAAAACTGATTCTTCATGATTTGGGCAACAATCTTCACTGAGACAATCCTCACTGAGGAGATGGGGGAAGGCCTTTATTACCTTCGTCTCCTGTAATTAAGACTGAGAACCGGCAAAATACTTAAGCATCATGATTCCAAATACGTGTACTACAATGCTAAAACACTTAGTGTATGCTTAAATACCGTGCTGGATCAGGACTTGAGCACACTTGTGTGTACCCAGCTCAGCACTGCAAAAGAGCCAGACAAACCCCTCCACTTTCTGAGCACTCTCACAAAATCCCTGTTTATAATGTCAGTCCAGACAGGACTACTGCTGTCCCTTCTCTTATCCAATACTGATCTACTGGGCCAAAACTCTAGTTCTCTGCTTTCTAAGACTATGTGTTGCCTGTTTGCACTAGACCAGTGAATGCTGTGCTGGCCAACACTCACATTTTTTACTACCACCTTTCTTGGTGTCCAAACCCCTATGATACAGCTTTTGCTGTTAAACTGCCAGTTAGGGACTTGTACCACTCCCATACACTCTATCTGTGATCACAGGAGCATCCAGTGGTGGCGCTCAAAATGAAAACATCCCAGTAGCACTTCAAACAATAACCTGCTAAATCTCTGCCATTAAACAACATACTAACTAAGACTAATAAATGAAAGCTAGTGACTGCCCTTCATGGAATCTGGTGCTGCCTTGCAAGGGCCTAAAAGATCACTCTCATCCTGACCTCGGAAGTTTAGGGGTCAGTGAGTAATTGTTTTCATGCAGGATCAGCCCTGGCCTAGGTGTCATTACAGAGATGTGCATGACTTCCCTCCATTAGGCAGCATCAAGAGCTGCAGCTAAGTGGGTCACAGATGCGAATAGAGCTCAGTGCAGCTGCTTAAACTCGTTCTCTTTCAGCTGAGCACAGAAAGCACTGACTCCTGTGCACTGCAAAAGCTACTTCACTAGCACTTGTCAAACACCATACAATGAACACATTTAGGAGTTCCTCACCCTTAGTACCTCTGAATCTGCCCTCAAGGGCCAAGATATCACAGGGAAAACTGCACTCTCAGCATTTTCAATGCATCAATCTCTGCAAGCAAACCTTCCCTCAGGAGTTTCCCAACATGGTTTTTGAGAATTTGCACTTAGTTTGGAAGGGACGCTTACATTCTAGACACCATTTCCAAACCACCAAACTTGAAAAATCAAAAAGCACAGGGTTCCAGGTGTCACTTCATAAATTAACTCAAACGTCAAAAGTGTCAAAGGAAAGGTTTTCTTGCCACAGAAAGCACAAAGAACTGAAGATTTCCTGGTATCACAGCATCCAAATCCCAGTATAGTGCTATGTGATCTCAGCAACAATCCTCCAATCACAGCAATTGATCTGAAGTTCACTGAAATCAGGAGTTGTTTTTCCTCTCTCTTCTTTTTTTTTGGTTCTATGTCATACTTAGAAAGCTTGAAACCCAGAAAACAATTACCTTACATACAAAATCTCCTATTTCCTCATGCCATGCTTCTGCTAATGTCAGTAACACATCACTAAACATAGGAGGACCAAGGCAGTCAAACAATCACCTCATTACACATCTGAATTTTTTTTCATTTTATGAAACACCCATCACTGATACAATGTCAAATGTGAATGAAGTACTTATGATGAGAACTCACAAAAGCGTCCAGCATTTTATGAGGTATTTATGGAACCGATTCAGTAGAGACTTGAACATGTGTTCAGGACCTAGTAAAATCTATGAGACATGAACACATGGTCTTGCTGTGCAGAAAGAGGATGTTGAATCACCACTGTAAAATGGGCTTTCACAGCCAGCAACGACACAGTGATTTAACCAACTTGTATGGTTTGAGTCAAGCATCCCATCCAGAGGTAGCTGAACATAATGTTTTATGATGTGCCATACTTAGTCCTCCTCCCTCTGACTTCCATGGGAGCCAGAGCTTGCAGAGCACGGGCATTTATCCTCCAGCACAACTCCTCTGTGTAAGGTTAATACCATCAACTTGATTCACAGGGGTTTGTGAACCAGACAGGCAAACTGAAGAAGAAAAAGCCTCTCTCACAAGGAGACAAGAACACGAAAGAGGTTGCCCAGCAAAGTCATCAAAGCAAACAGCATGAATGAGACAGTGTTGATGAAGACAGAAGTGGCATTGAAGGCCGCAATAACAAAGCAGGGCAGTGACATGAAGATAAATGGCAAAGTAATTGTCTGCTTGAGCCAAGTGTATCCATACAGTCCGTCTGCCAGCAACCCATGCAAATGGACACCAGGCACTGAAGATTCAAGTACCTATTTATGTAAATATATTCCAAATGGTGACACAAAAACACATAGGAACAAATACTTAGTAAACACAACTAGAAGTTTTTGAGAGTATCTCAGCTAATTATTATGAACATTCTTTCCCTCTACTGCCAATGAATGAAGGGTTTTCTTCCTGGGTTTTCTTACTAATTATTCTAAAATGCCAGACTTCTGTCCTCTACATTTGATCCTCTAAAAGTTTTTCATATAAAAAAGACTCTTGATGGTACAAAGGTGCGACATTGCCAGGCCAGCTTTTGCAGCTAAGTGGATTATCAATTTATAAAGAGAGTCCCTAAGAAGAACAAAGTTAATAACATTTTACAGTAGAGCAAATACTAAAAAAGTGTGGTGCCTTCACTGCATCCTTAGTGAATTGTAAATAGCATGGTCAGGCAGAGAATGTCCCAGAACAGATGAAGGAAAACCCCTTCCTTCCTCTCTGTCTCCCAGTTCAGCAACCTATTCCAGCCTTTGTTTGTATAGATCAGAGGAAGAAAAAAAAAAGGTGCTTTCTCTTGTCTTCTTTACTACCACTCATCATAACCTCACGTGCCCCAGATGCAAACAGAGCCAGCATTCTGAGTAAAGTGCAGGGGATCCCTGATGCCTTCCTCCTCCTGCTTTGTGAGAACAGCATCTCACTTTACACAGGCAGTGACTGCAGACATTCACTGGCACTTGAGGATTGAACAGCACTTGGCTGAGGGTTGGCACAGAAGAGCCTTCCATTACACATTATGTATGGACACCAAAATAAAAAGAACACAATCAGGCTTAGAAGAGTGCCTTAGAATATGTGGTCAATTCTTAGTTGCTCACAACTAAACAGCCAAATATTAATTGACAGTCCAAAGTATTTTCCTACAGCTCAAGTAGTTCAGTTTTGGTGCATAAGGTCATCAGGTCATCCCCAGCTGTCATGTATATCTGAAGCCACAATAGCAAGGGACATATATTAATTTTGGTAAAACATGTGAAATTCATCATCCTGGAGAGAAAAGTTTTACTGCTAGATTTGATGTATGGGTTGAAACTTTGTGCTTTCTATAAGTCAGTCCCAACTACATGCATGATGTTTTAAAGGGCCTTATTTCAATCCTGACAAATGAGCACCAGATGTTTCTTTTATCGTAGTTGCATTCTGTATGGTCATTCAACATTTTAGGCTCATGTTAAGGTCTGAGAAATCTCTCTGATCCACCTCTTGCTCCTTAAAAAAAAGAAAGCTGTGAGAGAGAATAAAATAAAGAATAAAATATGATAATTCTGACTAAGTAAATAAATGAAGGAAGAACTGAAGTCTTTTCACAGAGAGAAAGAGAAGATAGGTAGAAAATAATGTCTGGGTTCAGTTATCATCAAGCACAGACCAATTGTTAGAAAATATCTCATGAAGAACAATGACTTTTGCTCTTTTTTGGCTTATTTTATTATTCCTTTCAAAACAACTGTGCTCTGAAAGGTTCTCTTTGACCTATACATGCCATAAGCAGGAGGTTAAAAGGCCTGTAATTATATCTAACCATTCTGGCTTCTCTGCAGGTGACACTGGGGATGAGGTTCCTTCCATGGGGAAGTGAGTCTAGCTTTTAGCATTTATTTGTTTAATTAACTGTTTTATTTTCTTCTTTTCTTCCTAGAAGCAGCTGCTCATTCACTCCAATCTCACTGCCCACCTTATCCATTCCAAAGGAACCTAATCCATTCTGAAGGAAGGTACTCTCCAAGCTTTCCCCTGACAAGAACCCCACCAGGACACCTCAGGCTGGAACTGCATAGTGCCAGCCAGAGAAAGATTTGCTCCTGCAAGTGCTAAGTATTATTTTCATTCCTGTTAGGCTGAGTCTCTGGCAGTTTTGATTTTCCTTTCCATTTTTGTCTGTCCCAAGTACTTTTCCTTGCTTGTTGAACAAATACATTGAAATACTTCCTTTCTTGTTAGCAAAACAATTCAGTATTTAAGTGTAAACTTAAAGCAATGTCAGTGTGTAGGTACACACTGAGCTAGAGCACATACCAAGAGGCTGAGAAACGGGTTCCATTCCTTGATCTACCACTGACTAAATTCGTCACCTTGCTTCAGATTTCACCCATCTGTGAAATGGGATAATGATCCTTCCTTAACTCATAGGGCAAGAATGTCATTAATATTTGGACTTGGTTTCAGATTCTTGAAGAAGAGATTTTCCATTATATCATTTCCCTGTTTTGACCAGCCCTTGGACTGCGGATGTGACTGTAGTTCCAATTCTATATCCTATGAAGTGTGAGGACTGGGTTTGGTGCCATCACTTGCAACATGCAGTGCCTTTACAATGGATGTTTTTGGAAATAAGACAGGAGCTTTTTTAAAGCAAAGCTTTGATTTGAAACTCTTCGAACTTCAGGAAGGTTTATACTCAACTCCAGATCCCAATTCAGCTGCTTGGAACCATCAAAGGGAAACCTATCAGTGAAAAAGCATATGAAGTTGCAAGAAAAGGGAAGAAAGGGGACAGTAGATGACAAAAAGATATAGCAAAGAAATAAGTAAGCAGAGGAAAACCAACAAAAGCTGAAAGTTCATCCAATCTGCATGCAAGGAACTGGAGTTGTTGCAAAAGTGGAACTGAAGACTGTGTTAGGATTTGATTTTCTGTGGCTGTCTTTTGCCTCAACTGCCCCAATGCTAATGAACTACAGTGCTGACACATGCTATACAAAAAAGGTGTAGGTACTCTGAGTGACTTGATGGAGTAGACAGAGATCTGAAATGAATGAGCAAACACTGCAAATGCCATTTCAATTCACTCCCAGGAACACGGTCCCTTAATGATTTCCTAGAGACGCAGTAAGCAACATAAGAAGAGGATTCTTTGCTCCTGCCACAACTGTTCAGAGTCCCCGGACACAGAAGGATGCAAAATGATCAATTTTTCATTATGAATGCCAGCCTCCTGGAAGGAGGACAGAGATGCTCTTGCTGCTGCTGCCCCACAACGGGCAGATGGTATATACATATATATATATGTAAATCTGCACACAGGCTCCATGCTCTTTCATAAGTCGCCCTTTGTTTCTGAGCACCTGTGGGTGACCAATCTTACACTGAACCTTAAGATGGAAAAACAAACCCAAAATTGATGGATCAGTCCTGAAAGGAGCCTGGAATTGAATCCAGCTCTCTGCAGGTACAGTTGTATTACACAGTCCCCTTTCTAAACTGTCATGTCCTGACAATAGTAACCACAAAAATACATATTCCTGTATTACCCACTTTTGCAAACACCACCATATAACTTAAGTACCATTCTCATCTTCCTCAAACCCACTAGAAAATGAATTATTTAGTGTGGAGCAGGGAGAGAATTGACATGTCTGGCATTTGAATGCTGCAGTGTTCATGTTCATGCACCTGCAGAGCTGGAGCTCCCAGTCAATTACCTAGCCTTCCTGTTTTATGGAGGTTCATGTGCCTTCAAGACCTTACTGAATCAAGGCTTACTTGGCATTTGTCTTGTGTGCGAGGCTGGTGTTGAACTGCGAATGCTGATCCGAACTGGGACTGCAGTAACAGGCCACAATGGCACTCAGCCTGTGTTTTTAAATTGTCTTTCTCTCAATGTGTTCTCTGCAACTGAACTTTGGGCTGGGAAGTGCCTTTTGCAATGTGGCATCCAAAGTCTTGACCTAATTCACTTCTATGTGTAAGCACAATATGAGGGTGATCATAATGGCTTTTAATATGTCAGGTTTCTTCCCTGTAACATTGTTTTAAAAACTGTCATTTGAACGTAGAGACACTCCTCAGGCATTGTTGTCATTAGGGCTGAAACATCCATACAGACACAGTGCTCCAGAGCAAGGACAGACATACAAAAACCTGCTCTCGGTTACTATTCTACAGAGGCAATTTATCTGTAAATCAAACATGTGGCACACTTTGCTTCAGATTATCCTCTTGATGCACCAAAGCAGCATCTAATCAGCTTTCACTCCAACAAATACAGATTTGTGTCATAAGTGATGTAGGAAATAACCCACAATCTCACTCTGCACTCTCACGGGAGAACAGTAACAATCTTTTGCCATGAAGGCCTAAGGTGTTCAGTGTACAGAGTAAATACCGGAGCACAGAGAGAACTTTGCATGATATGGAACCTCTGGAGGGATTAGAAACACTTCGTCCATCAAAGATTATGTTACAGTTCTGCAGTACTCTATAAAGAACTGCAAAACCAAGCTTGATTATTTGAACATAAGGTGAAAGTATTACATTTGAAGTGCAATTTAAATGGAAGAATTCTGACGAGAATCCTGGCAAGAAATAGAAATAGAATAACTTCTTTTACTTGCAGAAAATGTTTACCATTGCGTCATTACTAATGAGAAAATGAGGATTTCTGAAATTCAAGACGTTAAAGCCATATGCCTTAAAATCTTCTCAAAGCTCAACCTAATCAGAGAACTAAGGATTCTGTAATTATATGTAAAAGTCTGTAATTATGTGTAAGAGTTTTACCCAGATTTTCATTCTTGACTGCAGAACTGTGTTAAGACACATTCAGAATTCCTGTTTTGGTTGTTACTCTGCTTACTCAGACAAGTTCTATTGATCTCAAAGAGCTTTGTGTACACATAAAAACTGATTAAGAGCTGTGAAAGACCACTGATCCTTTGTCTTTAATTTTAAGCCTCAGGGAATCTGATTTATTCTCCTGAACTTTAATTCTGACATTTTTTCCACTTCTAACTCAAGCAGAGGCAGCAACTTGAAAAAATTCAGCTTCCGAAACAAAAGTCATACCTTTTTTTTTCTGGTCTAACACAGATGATTAGTAGGGAAACTTCCTTTCTGGAGCATAAGGAGTGGCTGAGGCACCTGTGGGGGCTCAGCCTGGAGGAGGCTCAGGGGGAACCTTCTCACTCTCTGTAACTCCCTGACAGGAGGGTGTAGCCAGGTGGGGATGAGGCTCTTCTCCCAGGAAACAAGTGACAGGACCAGAGGAAACAGTCTCAAGTTGCGTCAAGGGAGGCTCAGGCTGGATACCAGGAAGAATTTTTTCACAGAAAGGGTGATCAGGCATTGAAACGAGCTGCCCAAGGAGGTCGTGGCGTCACCATCCCTGAAGTGCTCAAGAAATGATCGGATGTGGCACTTTGTGCTCTAGCTTAGCTGACAAGGCGGTCAACTAAGGTTGGACTTGATGATCTTGGAGGTCCTTTCCAACCTTAATGATTCTGTGAAGTTAAAGCCTTCTGTGCCGTGGTGAGAGCCCTGGGTAGTGCTGCAGCCCCAGGAGCGTGGGGTCGGTCCCTGCTGTGCTCAGCCTGCCCCTTGCCTCCTCCACACCTCAGACAACCTGCAGCCAGCTCCGCCTTCCGTCAGGAGCTTCCTACCCGTCTGGGCCGGCGGAGTTGAACGGACCCCTCAGTCCTTGGTGTGTCCCACAGCTTACACCATCACTGCCATGGCAGCACCGCAGGGCATCACTGGCACTGCTATCACACAGCGAAGATGCTGAGGGCTTCTGACAGCGGCGGCGCCAGCCCCGCGCCCGGGGGTCCTGTGGGTGAGCGGGACGGATGAGTGAGAGGCGGCCATGAAGATGTGAGCTGTGGGACACAACTGAGGGACGCGGAGCCGTGGACTCAGCCCTGCTGTCCCTGAGGGCGCTGAGGGTCAAGACGCGAGGCCGGGGGGTTCAGCCCCGCTGTCCCTGAGGGCGCTGCGGGTCAGGACGCGAGGCCGGGGGGTTCAGCCCCGCTGTTCCTGAGGGCGCTGAGGTTCAGGACGCGAGGCCGGGAGATTCAGCCCCGCTGTCCCTGAGGGCGCTGAGGTTCAGGACGCGAGGCCGGGAGATTCAGCCCCGCTGTCCCTGAGGGCGCTGCGGGCGCGCGCCGTTCCCGCCGGCGGCATGTGTCCGCCTGGGCCTCCCGGCCACAGGGCGGCGGTAGCGGGCGCGAGAGCCGGCGGGCACTGAGGAGGGGCGCTCTCGGTGGTTACTGAGGTCATCAAGGCGCGACGGCGGCAGGAGCTGTGTCCGGCTCCTTCCAGAGCGCTCCCGTCGGGATCGTTTTCAGAAAGACATGACCACACAGGTAATTAAAAACACAGCGTCAGCTACGCTAACTGCTGGCTTGGGGTATATATATGTGTGTGTATATATATATATCTAGGCTGCTGATGTGTAATATTAATTATTTTTTCTTTCTAGTACGGTATTCTCTTCAAGCAAGAGCAAGGTGAGCAAACGCTAACGGGTATTGAGCAATGTTGGTGTTCTGGGATGATGTAAAGCTGATAATGGCAGGTATCCGTGTGAGGAGACCTGGTTATGTTTATATTAGGCATAAATCTGAGTAACTCAGAGGTAGCTATGCTGTTTTTTCAGCAGTGACGTTGGTCACACAACACATTGCATGTTTTGGAACAAAGAAAACAGTGACAAGGCTCTCGGAGCACTCAATAGACCTGAGGAACAGGGGGGTCTATTTCCAGCATTGCAATTAGCCATTTCAGCATTACCAAAACTGATTGTGGTCTTCTGTCAAAAGAAAGTATTTAATTTTTGTGCTTATATTCTCTTTTAGCTCACGATGATGCCATTTGGTCAGTTGCCTGGGGAAAAAATAAAAATGATGGTTCTGAAACAGTGATCTCTGGTTCTTTGGATGATCTGGTGAAGGTCTGGAAGTGGTAAGTGCTCCATGTTAACTTTTTTCAGGCCTTGGAAGTAGTCAGTGTGGAGCAGTCTTGAATTTCCACAGTCTGCAGGGATGTTAGAAGTTACCTCATGGAAGGGGTAGCCTGGCACACAGAGCTGCTTCTTTGAGCAAGCTTATCTCCGGTGGTGTGTGCTTTCTCTTGGAGTGGTGGCATTCTGGTGTGCTTTCATTTCCAAAGAATGAGAATCCTTTTGAAAAGAAAACTCAATGTATTTCTAAACCAAAGAATGAGAAATGCATCTTTTGATGAGACAATGCCCTTGGAGATGTGTACTGTGAAAGCAGTAATAGGAATAGTGGAAAAGAGGAAATGACATCTTCCTTTTTTATTGAAAAAAATCCTGATAATTCTTATGGAAGTGTGCTTTTGCAAAGAAGTTATTCTGTCTCTTAGGCAAGCAGTGTGAAGGATGTGCTTCACTTCAGTGACAGGTTTAGCTTGGCTGTGGTGACTGTGAAAATGTCGATCATGGCACTTTGTGCTGAGCTCACAGGTGAGCATCAGCTCTGTGAGCACCCACAGACTGGTATGTGATGGACATTTTTTGGTGGGATGAAGTACCTGCTTTGCAGCAATATGGTAAATTACTGATTTGTCAGTTCTTTGAGTTTTACAGAGAGTTTGTGTGTAGCCCTTCACATTTCGAGGGTGGACTTGGATTGCCTTGTGTTGATAAAGTGGCGGAATGTGGATTGTTTGTTTTGTGTGAGGTTGGGGATCGTTCAGTACCCCCAGCTGTTCCTAATGAGGCTTTTCTTTCCCTTGCACCAAAGGAACGATGAAAAGCTGGATCTGCAGTGGACTTTGGAGGGTCACCAGCTGGGGGTGGTGTCTGTGGACATCAGCCACACAGGTGCCATTGCAGCATCCAGCTCCCTGGACGCCCACATTCGCCTCTGGGATTTAGAGACTGGCAAACAGATCAAGTCCATAGATGCTGGTCCTGGTAAGATACCAGTGCTGAGCTGGCTCTGCATGAGAACAGTGCTGACTCTTCCTGGCAAATACTGAACAGTGGGGGATGGGGGTATATGAGGGGATTAAGGTGTTTGGGGGGTTTAATCTTTCTCTATTTGCAGAAATCTTAGTGGTTTTATGAACTCAAGACAAAGCAGCATCAGCCAATTTTACATTTATTTTTACACACTATTTGTAGTTTCTCAGGTACACATAGATTGGCTTTTTGCTGTATGCATAAAGCAGAATGGAAACCAGCTTGCTCTTACACATGTACTGATACAAGGATATTTGGAAGAAAGAATTCAAGTGCTTATTCAGATTGATTTACAGAGAAACTCTGAACATTTTTCATAACACTGCAATGAATTTGAGCCATGCATGTGATCCTTTTTTATGCAACACATCCAATCCTGAGTGAACAAGTCAAAACAGTTATCAACATTAACAATTGCTAATGTTCACCAAGCTGGAATTCAGGGCCTAAGGTCTTATTCCAAGTATTTCATGAGTCCACTGGAAGTCACAAATTTAAGAACAGTCTTGTAGTGTTTTAGGCAATTAATATTAAGCTTATAGAAGAAAACCTGTGAATTACATTGTGCCGGATAAATACATTGCACTGCTACAAAAACCAGTGGGTTTTTCCATTCTGTTGCAGGAATGTTGTCTGTGTTATGTTTGTATATCTGCATTTCTCCTGCATCTTCTATGCTTTGCTACATAGTAGTGTTGCTTTTTTCAGTAGTTTCAATCTTTTGGTACTAGGAGAAAAGTAAGAATTTAGACTTAACTGGTGCAGTCTTAAATTCTAAATTTATTGTTACAGGAGGGTCTCATAAGATCAGGGTCTTACTAGAAAATGTAATCTTTCACTAAATGTAAGTAAATGGCTCAAGATACACTCCATTAATTGCACAGAAGGGGTAACTTGATAACCTCTTAGAGGTTTAAATGTCTAAACAGATGCATACAGAACTGAATAAGAACTAGAAACAGGATCCAGCTAATTAGCTTTTTCTTTTTCATACAGTTGATGCTTGGTCCCTGGCTTTTTCACCTGATTCCCAGTACCTTGCAACAGGAAGTCATGTGGGGAAAGTAAATATTTTCGGTGTTGAAACTGGAAAGAAAGAATATTCTCTGGACACCAGAGGAAAGTTCATCCTTAGCATTGCATATGTAAGAAGCACAATTGATAATTTCTTATGAGAAATTGCTACTGCTGTAATATGTTGTAAATAGGTATTTTCGTTTCCATCTATCAGTTTAGCTCTACAATAATACTAAGTGACAGCCATAGGTCCAAGTACAAATTGTGTGACATTTTCCCCACGCACATCTGGAAAATATATTTTAATCTTGCTTATAATCTTCAGGATTTTTGGAGCCCAGTTATCTTGCATAGATCATTATTTGTGAAAAGTTGCCAAGGGAATGTCAGGGGTTACACAGCATAAATTGAATCACACTTTTTGTGTTTTATTACAGAGTCCAGATGGAAAATACTTGGCCAGTGGAGCAATAGATGGCATTATCAATATTTTTGATATTGCAACTGGAAAACTTCTGCATACGCTAGAAGGTATGGTTTGGTTATTTGCAATACCAAATTCTGGCCTCATTTCTGACAAAATTAAAGGATATAATGCAAGTCAGAATAAGCTACAACAGCCTTGGCATTAGTGAGTTGACATTTTTGTCCACTAGACAGTATTTAGTTATTTACTGTGCTCTAACCTAAACCACGTAAAATATTAGAGGCAAACTGTAAACTCAGGCTTGCATCATAAATGCCTTTTTTCACAAGATACAGTCAGTAATGCTTAACTAAATTCTTAAATTGTAGTTCCATGTATTGCAGAAAAGTACATGGGAATGAGGCTAAGCCAAGTGTGTGCTGCCATGCATATGGTTTTTTCTTTTTCTTATATTTTTCTATAGCAATTTATTGCTGTTTTAAAAAATAACTGAACATTTTATGTTGTAGAAGACATGCATTTTTCTAACAGATAAATGGGCTTTTAATGTTCATGCAGTTTCTGCCCAGTTGTAACCAAAGCCCCAACCACTTAAATATGCAATCATACTATAAAATATGACATCATTTCTAATAATGATCCACAGCTGAAAAAAGTAAGATACTCTTTGTGTTTCAGACATGCCTTAACATTCAAAATTGAGAATTGCTGTCCGTTTCCATTTTCTGTTATGGGAAGAAGCCTTTAGAGAGAAAGAGGCTGCTCTTTTTGAGCAGGGAGTGCTGTTGTGGTGTAGCTTCCCGAGCACTGGCATTAGTCAGAGTGATAGTGCCTCCTGATCTGTGTCCCTGTGCCTTGCAGGCCACGCGATGCCCATCCGCTCGCTGACGTTCTCCCCAGACTCCCAGTTACTCGTCACCGCGTCCGATGACGGCTACATCAAAATCTACGATGTGTGAGTGGGGACTGTGCCAGCCATGCCGGCAGGAGAACAACTGCTTAGAGAGGCTGATACTGTAAAAAATAGATCAAACCCTCTGCTCTCTAGAAATCCTTTCAGCTTTTGGTGACTTTTTATATGATAAATAATTTTAAATCATAAAATACTACATCCTTAGATAGTTTTTAAAAGTGTATCGGTAGAAGATAACTGTAACTTGAAAACAAATTACTTTCCTCATATTTGCCTGTAAGGAACAAGCTAATTGTTCTGTGTATCTTTCCTGTGAGCTTGTGTTCGCCCTTCCTAAACATCTGTTCTGTACACAAGAAAGTATATTTATGACCTATTTCTGTTGCATCTTGCAATACCTTGGAAGACCCTGGGGAGGAAAAGGCCTTCCTTCAATGATCTTCACTCCCCTAAACCTGCATTGCTTTGAGTTTGGTGAAACTATTTTGTCCTCCAGTGTATCTTCTTAGTGACTTCCTTTTATGTTAACTATTTGAAATGGGAAAAACAGAATCTGCTGTAACACCAGTTCATCTTGGATGAACAAATGTCCACAAGTCACCTTTCACTGAACCATTCTTGATTGCAGTAGCTAGAGAATATGCCTGTTGCTTTTTCCCTGGAATTCACAAAGTAAATGTTGACATGTGTTCTTTCCACAGGCAACACGCAAACTTGGCTGGCACATTAAGTGGTCATGGATCCTGGGTTTTAAATGTAGCATTCTGTCCTGATGATACCCATTTTGTTTCCAGGTATTGAAGATTTTTAATTGTTTGTGATTACTGGAAAAAAAATTATAAGGGGAGATGGATCATAAAAATTAAATGTGTACAAATTGCAGTGGGATCTGTAATGAAATAACATAAAATTTAAAGGCTCAAGAGCCAATCTGTGATGTGATACCAGCTGTAGTGAGAGCATTTTACAGAGTAAGTCATCCCACTGCAGTGTAGTTCCTGACAAGTGAAAAACACCTAAGAGAAGGGCAGTTTGAATAGATGAAAAATTGCTGTTGAATCAAGAAGTACAACCTAATCTAGTAGTACATTAATCTACTTGAACTTTAGTATTTATTCTCAAAACAGCTGAGGCAGTTGGGGGACCAAGTATATGTAACAGGAATTTTCTTATCCAAAGAACTTGCCTGACGGAATTTTTTGGCCAAAATGGGATTCTTCATTTTCACATTGCAGATGTTGGAACAGTAAATTTATTTTAAAGGTAATGGAACGTGGCAGAAGATGCAGTCCTTTGCTACTTCATCCCTGTATTTGATGGGTGAAAGAGTGTTTCTTGTGTCTACCATATGAGACCTTTTAATGTTTGCATTAAACTTTAGTTAATCTATTGATTTAAACATTGATCAGTATTACTTTTCTTCCAGTTCATCCGATAAAAGTGTAAAAGTTTGGGATGCTGGAACGAGGACCTGTGTCCATACTTTCTTTGACCACCAAGATCAGGTATGGCTGCTATTCCCTAAGTCACCATGTTCCCAGGAGAGCTTGTGTAGTTGTGCACATTTGTGCTTCACCTCGGTGCTGCAGCTCCAGCCTTGCAGTAATGCAGGAACTTTAGCTTGCTGTAATGAAGTTTTAGAAGTTGTTTGTGGTTATTTGGCACTTAATAGTGAACTAGTATTCCCAAGTGCATATGCTGATCTCTTCCAAGTAATTAACATTTTTCAGGCCCAAATAAAGGCATTTCTGAGTGGCCAAAGTCTTACCAGACTCTATTTGTTACCTTTGTCTCTGGTCTTACTTATTTCTGTCACTTACACAGCATGTGCATGTGTAAGGGTGGAAATACTTATTTAAAAGGATGGAATTATCTAAACAGATGCTTGAAAGCAGCCTTGAAACTTGGGACTTTTTCCTCCTCCAGTGTCTGTAATACTGTGGGTTTTTTATTTATTGCTCAGTGATAGCTATTTGTGAGGGTGGGAGTGAGTTAGGTTTCTACTCATCTACTCTTTGTCCAAATGTCAGGTGATAAATAGAACAATGTTATATTTTAATGGATCACTGAGCAAGAAACAAAGGATATTCTTCCAGATTTTATTTGAACTCTTTCTTCTATAGTACTGTTTTGCTGGTAACCTTCTTTTCAGTTACCTACAGCTATGGGGGTTTTAATACTGAAGTACCAAGTGGGATTTGATTTCCCCTGTTGTTTCAGCTGTTATCTATAATCTCATTAAGTCTGTGGCAAGCAGAGCTGTATCAGTTATTGGAAATGCTGGGTTTTGGTATTAATGCAAAATATTAATAGTACAAGAATGCCCAAAACATACTGTTGGCAATATACCCATTCTGCATTTCACATTAATGTGCTGGGTAGCCTTCACCCTTCCTGATGTCTTTCTGATGGAGGAGGGTGTCAGTTAAGAGCTTGTGTAACTGTCTTAAATCAGAGGACTGACCTGACTTTTTCTAAGTAAGTTTTGCACTGGTAGGGAAATGGCTTTCTGAAAGAGCTCAAGGATAAGCCAGATCATTCTTCAGTCTGTCACGATGTGTCAGGCTGCATGACAAATACTTCCTCTCTTGCGTTCCTGCACTGTAACATACTATTTTCAGAAAGGGCTGCAGGATGGGCAAGAGTGAAAATGCTTGGGGTTGATTTATGCAAACGGGGGCAAGTAGTTTTCAGCCCTGATCAAGTATCTCGGGCTTGTGTAATCCCGGCAGTAGGAGTGGGCGTAGGAACTCGGCTGGCTCCTAGATGGCAGTGTCCTCCTCTGGTTCAGCAGCCTTAGCTCTTGTTAAAGCAGAAGTCATAATTGCACCAGCTCTAATCAGGTGACTGTTAAATACTCCTTCCTCTTCTGCTTGTAATATAAGTATGACTGTCACAAAGCTTTTATTTCTTTGTTCTCTCTTGGTAAGCTTGCATATGTCTTATTTACAGGTTTGGGGAGTGAAATACAATGGAAGTGGGTCCAAAATTGTGTCTGTTGGCGATGACCAAGAAATTCATATTTATGACTGTCCAGTTTAAATGTCTTGACTCAGATGCTTTGGTAAACCCTTGTGGCAGTTTTAAGGACTGCTACTGCCCTATGTAATTTTTTAGTATGATAAAAGCATTTCATACTGATCTGCAAAACCAGATATGTTTATATCTAATTTTGATTTTGTTTAGCATGAGAGAAAGCCTTACTTTTTTAAAATAAAAGCTACAGCTGCAAGTCCTTGTGTCTAATTCTTGGAAAAAAGTATTTTTGGAAATATGTAGTCATGGGTGAAGTAACTGCTCAGTTAATCGCCCCTGCCTTTAACTGTAAATAGACCAGAGCTGGAAAGCATGGGACAAGTCTCACAGCAGCTTATTTTAGAAGGAAATTCACAGAAGGAGAGTGACTGAGGCTGTGTTATAGACGTGGGCAATGACAGCCTGGGCTTGTCTTGATGCTATCCCAGGGAGTGCATGAGGATCACTTAAGCTGAACACCTGTTTCAACAATTGTGTGGTACACGGAGATCATTCATCATGGTTTAATTACACTAAAGGGGACAAGTTGTTTCTAACCCTGACTTAATACAAACACTACTAGAAAATAGGCAAAAGGGGAAAAAGCTTTAATGTTATCACTGTACGGTGCTTTCGTGTGTTATAAAATAGCAGCACTATAGCCAATGCATGTGATTTTGGTTTATTCATTTTTAGTTAAGGCACAAGTATACAATGCCTAGGAGGAAGTAAAAACCCTTTCTAGGGAAGGCTAAAATACAAAGCTTGAGCTTCTGAAAGGTCAAACTTTTATTTGGAAGTATTTGCCTGTTTGTAACAGAGGACGGCTTGTAACCTTAAATCACGCTTACACAGAGAAGCAGCTGAAGGAATGCTACTGTAAACCCACAGAACACAGGAAGAGGGCTATGAGGCAGAGAAGGGGGGGCATGCACAAAATGCTTCTGAAATACAAAATGAAGACAGGTACAAGTGGTGCAGCTAACACAAAGTTGAATATTGAGAATAATCTCGACTAGGTGAGAGGAATCTGAGCTTAGAAAAACTTATTTAAATAAAGGAGGTTCTAAAGTGGCTTACAAAGTACAAGAGAAGCATGAGTAAAGGTGAAGTACTATTTATTAGAAGTTATTCTGCTATGTTTTATTCTATGAAATTAATTTTCCAGTATGAAAGTATTTACATAAGACACTCCACTTAGCCTCTATCAATATTGCCAAAGTCTTATAGAAATAGCACAGGTGAAATAAATTGAGAACCTTCACAGCAAGGAAAATGTATACCAACTCAGTTGGTTCTCAGCTGTATGACATTTGCTTTATATAGAAAGACTACAAGAACACAATATAAATTAGTTACAAAAAGGTGATACTGACAGCGCAGCAACTCAATTTGCTGAACACAAAAACCACAAGCAGTGGCTATTACAGCCATGCAGTTTTCATTGTGAAAATTTACATCTTAGATGACATCCACTCCACCTTGCTTTAAGATGTCTGACATTGTACACCTGTTCTTGGACCCTCATCATCTTCTTCATAGGCCTCTCCCGCACTGTTACGGTAGGTTTGCTCGTTTGGATCAAAATCTTCAAGGTCTACCTGATCCATCTCATCTGTAATCATAACATCTTCTCGTGAAGGAAGCAGAGCCTCCAGCAGAGACAGCTTCTCCCTTGGGAGCCAGTAGTGCTCTGGAAACTGGACCTACAATTTTAAGCATTTTTTTTAATGAATATTTATTCATGTGCAAACATGAGTATGTTGGCTACAGAAAAGCATGTAGCTTACCAAAAATTGTATAATCAGGCTGCCTTTGTCCATTGGAGATTTGTAGACAGGCATCCCTTCATTGTAGATACACTTCAGGTCACCGTGTTTTATCACTTCACCTATGGAAGCAAGAGCTTTAGTAAGCTGAGATGATGTGACAGGCATTTCACAGCCCCACGAGGCAGGGCTGTACACAAGCAGGGCTCCCATGACATCTCAGGGACATTGTAACCAATTCATAGAAAAGAACTAAACCCAAGCTGTACAGAACTAAGGCCATTTAGACTATTTCCCCTGCTATAAGAGAAATCAGCTTTTTTTGGCACAGCCTTCAGGCTGAATGAACAGATAATTTAGTAGAATTTAGGATTCTTGCACCTTAAATTTATTTTCCTGGCTATCACCAACTGGGGCTGAGGTTTAAGACGTATTTGACAGCTTTAACTGTAACTGCATGTTTTAGAAAGAGTAACAACAAGGAACCAACTAAATTAAGTGACTACCTCGTGAATCTGTTGCATTGTCTGGTTAGGAAAAAAAAAACCCCAAATAGAATAATCTCCCCCAAAAATGCTAGTCCAGGCACAATTAACCAGGCAAGCAGTTGATATAGTTTACATAGTATCAGAACTCTTTAGGACCTACCTGGCCTAGTAGATATGACAAGAACTCTGTTGTCCAGAGTTTCAATTGTCTTTCTGAAACCACATAAAGCCTCCGAGAGTTGAATTCTCATTTTTGTGATTAAGTCGTGCCCTCGTCTCTGAAAGACACTGTGGTCCTTTTGATCAAGCACAATGATAACATCACCAGGCTCCAAATCAGGCTCCTGATCACCTTCTCCATGAAATACTATCTTCTGACCATCTTTCATACCTGAAGAAAAGAAACCCATTTATTCTCTGCAGAACTATAGACTATTATTAGGGAACCAGTACAAATACCACAGTTCTTACCTTTATCAACATGAACTTCTATGATCTTTTTCTCTCTTACAACCTTACAGCCATTGCAGTTGTCACATCTGTCCTTTGGATTTATTCTTTCACCTTGGCCTTTGCATTCTGGACACACAGTTTGGATTTGCTGCACCATTCCAGGTCCAATCTGCTGAACTATAACTTGCATCCCTCTTCCTTTACACACAGGACATTTTTCTACTGCCCCTCTCTTTCCGCCATAACCTTTGACAAAAGAGTTAAATTGGATCTCAGTCTCAAAAAATTACAGTAGTCAGGCTGGAAGTTCAGTAATGGAATTTAGTTGCCATCACAAAGCATGCCCCATAAGCTGGATGTTTCTACAAACAAAATGCTTATACAGCTTACTGTATTAGCCTCTGCCCCACCCCCCAGTAAATCCTGGTTTCCAAGGAACTGTCAGCATACCAAATTCAAGACATAAACATTCCAATACTTGAAAAAGAATCTGCTTACTAAATATTTAGCAGAGTACTAAGATACAAGACCTTATTAAAATTTACCTCAAAGAGGACCAGTCCTTAGGGAATACCTAGTAACTGTAAAATTAGTAGCACAACACAAGCTAGACTTTCACCCACAGCAATTTAAAACATTTTACAGAATAGACATTTACATCCAAGTTCTGGGTGAAGGTAGTTTTAATTTAGGTACTACCCCTGTCGCTCACAGTGAGTTTTAGTCTGCCATTAGAACAATCACTTTGTAACACTGTGGTTGAGATACTTCTTCTTGGATAAGTGTAAGTAGAACTAAATACCCTGGCAGACTTTCAGGGATCAGGCAAAGAAAAAGGAGAGAGAAAAGTAAGAAAGCCTCCAGACTTCTTTCTCAGCCCCTGACAATCCACACAAACACACACAAAAACTTGAAGAGGGGTTTGAAACCACCACTTTTTTTTTTACCTTCACACTTTGCACAAATAACATTCTTTTGCAGTGCCAGTTTCCTTGTAATACCATTATATAGGTCTTCAAGAGATACACCTAACTGGTGCACAACATTTTTGCCTTTAAAAAAACAAAAGGGAAATATTAATACTTGTTCAGCTATTGTGAAGACAAATGTTCATGCACAGTCTCAATGAAGAAATACAGAGTTCATTCCAAACTCTGAACACAACTCAGCCCCCTTAAAAGAATGTGCAGTTCCATCAGCTTCCACTAAGCTCCACCCATTTACGTCCAAACATAAAAGTTGAGCTGTAATTAAGCGAAGCATCATTAAAGCCACCCTATCCCTGTTCCTACTCCTAATTTTGAACTGAAACAGCAAGATGCAAGGACACTACCAGCTTCAGATCTGTCAATTTAGAAGTTGCTATTATGCCTGCCTATGAATTTCCATGCCACTTCATAGCATAATTTCAGTGATTTTACAGCAAGTTACTACTTGCTCCTTTAACAGGCATTGGGCATGGAAAAGACAAAAAATCAAACTGTGCTTTAGCAGCACACTGTACTCAGTTTCACGTAACTTCTCCCAAATATTTTCATGAGATTTAAAATTACTGAAGTTTAAGTTGATGGTGTCCTTTGAAGCAAGTTGCTCAAAAGCATATGAGCAAGTGAGGAACAGATTTGGAAAAAATGTAACTTAAACAGGTCTAATTCAACTGCTGGCTTACTAATGTTTCCCCCTCCCCTACAGGCTACCCAGTCCCCCTTCAACAAAAAAATAAACAGAACTTAGCAGAAAGATGGCTATGGCTAAGCCACGTTATCTACTTTATTAGAATCTTAATGCTAGAATAACTAGAAAAACCATAGTTTACTTATTCTATTGTTGCAACAAGTAATATCCACACTATGTGCACTTAGCAGAACAGCAGTACCATAGCACAGGTGTTTTATGCTGAAGTGCATGGTTAGAGTTTCTAGAACTTGTTTAGAACTGTGTACCTCTTCTCTCTCTATTCATTCGGCCTCCACCACCAAAGAACATGTCAAAGATGTCCATGGGTGAAGAGAAGCTGCCGCCACTCAGGCCTCCTTCTTTAATAGCCTGCTCCCCACCCTGGTCATAGAGGTCCCTTTTCTTTGGGTCCGACAGAACTTCATATGCCTGGGATATAAGTTTAAACTAAAAAGAAAAAAGAAGCTCTGAACAACTATGACCAAGAGGAAAAGTAGCCCTCTCATATACAACTCCATCTACAGATCGAGCCACTACAGCACCCTCTTGTAGCATTTGTCTGTTTCCAAAAGGAAACTCCCTAAACAAATGGGTAACCAACTATAATAGTACACTTTTGTCCAGGAAAACCACCCCTTTCCTCCCTCTCCCCCCTCCTCCCATGTTTTAAGTGGGCTTAATTCAGAATCACATCCACCTTACAAGTATATGCCAACTACATTTTGTTGATTGTGGTAGTTGCAACAACCATTATAACCTCCAAAAAATCCATTTAGAAAGGAATATGGTATTATCCCTGAAGTCTTGCAGGTCCCCAGTTGCTCATGGCCACAGCAGTGCTAGTCAGCCTAGAGCTACACAGGGATCCTCCATGCCTGCTGAGCTGGTACATCCAGCTACAACAGAGATTTATGTGACCAGACACTGGTGTTGCTTACTCATCACAAGGACTTAGATACAAATCAAAACACCCACTTCAACAAAATAATTAAGGAATTTTCTTAAATAGCTATAAAGAATTTCCTATTACTAAGATTACCAGCTGAATTTTTAAACATAATTTGCTATTACTGGAATGACCACTTCCATTTTAAACTTCATTTACTCATGGCTATGTAAAGTGGTGTATGCAAAAAAAGCAGGCTCAAAATAAAAGCAGAAAAGGTTACCTTTGACTAGGCTACTGTTTGTCTTGAGTTCTGTAAATTAGTATTCTAGAGACATAAGTATGGATCTTCTATATTAAGGTATTAGCAGACCAGCTTTTAGATAAACAGTCCCATCATTCATGTTTTCCATAGTTCTCCAACTGTGGTGCTCGTTTATCATCCAAGCCAACACAGGGAGCTGAGCAGGTCTATGCTGATAGCACGTAAAATAGTTCTGCTGTAAACAGTCCACCCATGTATACCGCAGTGATTCCCTGGGGATAGTTACCTTGGGCATCTGCATTAGCATTTTTCTCTGAAGAAAACCGATCCTGTTCAGGAACACAAATCCATCCAGCACAACAGTGCTGGTAGCTGGATCCACTACCAGCCTTTTCAGCATCTGACAGCACAGTGGCCACTGAAACACTAGAAATCCTTCCAGCTTTACCTGTTTTAACCAGCACCTCTAAGGATGATTTTCTACTGCAACTACGGGGAAACTGGTACACACCACATCCAATAATAAGAAGTGCCGCATCCCCTCTGCCACAGCTGGGCCGCCAGGCCTGCTGCCAGGCTCACAGATCTGAATAGAGACCTGGAAGTAGGGGAGCCTTCACGTACTGGCACCACGCTGCAGGAATAGCAAAGCAGAATTTGAACTACGATTGCGTGCACGCTGGATGTAACAACAGCCTATCTACGGCGGACCCGCGGTGCCCCCCGCGGGCGGCCCTGTGCCAGTCCCCGGCTCCCCCTGCAGGGCCGCCCATCCCGCAGCCCGGCGGCACCTGCGGTGAGGCCGGCTCAGCCCCGGCCCGCCAGAAGTGCCAGACGGGGCCTGCCCCGCGCAGGGNCCTCGCTGGGGTTCTTGTCGGGGTGGTACTTCAGCGCCAGCTTGCGGTAGGCCCGCTTGATCTCCTCGGAGGAGGCATTGGGCTTCACCTGAAGGATGTCGTAGTACTCCGTCTCCTTCACCATGGTGGGTGCCTGTGGGAGGACGCGCCGCGTTATCCTCGGGTTACCCCCGCGTTACCCCGCCCGGCTTCCCGCCGAGGCCCCGCGGGCCGCGCTCACCGCCGCGGTCACTCCAATGCCGCTGCTGCCGCCGCCCGCTCACCGATTCCGGCGGCCCCGCCTCTTCCGCGGGCTTTATACGGGCCCCGGCCGAATCTTCTGGAATGACGCCGCGCGTGACGTCACGGGGCTGGAACGGTCTAGAACTGCGGCGCGTGACGTCACCGCCGGTGCGCACGGGGGGAGGAGCTTTGGGCTGGGCCCGGGGTCTGCGCTCGGTGTTTAATTTGGGGTTTTGCGGCCGGGTGTCTTGGTTGTCTATAAGCGCACGGTCTGTACAGCTGAGGCTCCCCAGGGGTCGTGCCTGGCTTTCCCTGGGTACAGCTCACACAAACCAGTACTCGGGCAGTGGAGTTGGCATTGAATGTGAGCTGTAAATTGCTATCTATGCTAATGTGGTCAGGCAGGTCTATTCTCACCTCTTCTTTATTGCTTTTAAGCTTATATGTAATACCATTTCTCAATAAAAATTCCAAGATCATAGCTTTATTATAGGGAAGCTATAGATGTGCCTTCCATTATGGTTAAAATGTGACTATTCTATGGGGTTAAAAATATACAAAAGCCGCCCCATACTTTATACCTTTGTATTGTAGAAACAATCTTTTCAGTGTAATTTAGAAAGCTTCCACCTGTTTCAGCTTAGACAAATCTAAAATAACGTGGGCCTGGCTGGGGTGAGGGATCCCTCCTGAGGGGTCCCTCCTGAGGTACCGGGGTTTAGCCTGAGGGGCCCCTCATTGGCGCCGCCTCCGTTGGCGCCGGTTTCTCTCCCTGCTCTGTGAAATGCATTAATTCGCCTCTGGGAGAGCCTGGCCAGCACCCTGGTACGACCTGCCCCACGCTGTGTGTTAGATCTTGTTCTGGTTAATTAATAGATGGCTTTCTTGATGCCTTGTTCCTCAGTATTTCGGGCCTTTTAAATTAATTGAGCTAATGCTGTGCCCCTGCTCTGTATCTGTTTGTTATTTGCCCTTTCCTCAAGCCGGACTGCCTGGAGCCGACTTGGAAGCTGGGATAGTTTTCATCTTTCTCCAGGTAACCGAAGGTCCTCAATTAATTATTTACTGCTCAGGGGAAAGGATGTAACTGGTACTGGTGTGGACCTGAGCAAAAGCATATTTTCATAGAAGATGGCAACTTAATGCTGAAAAAGCTCAAGTGAAAAATACAGAAAAACTGCATGAACTGAGTTGAGTAGAAATGCTTACAAGCTGCTTTTTAATTCCAGTTCCTTATAACAGTTCCTTATTCCTGGAAATAGTTTTATGAAGAGCATCTCATGGGATTATGATAACCCAAAGGTTCCAGCGTCCTGCCCTGCCAACAACAGCCCAGGTAAAGAGTCAGGATGACCCTGAAGGAGAGGGCCCTGTTGTGTTGTCAAACAGTGGGAAATGGGGAAAAAGAAAAAGGAGGAGGAAAAGCAGCAGTGTGGGATCTGAATGAAAAAATGTCACCATTTAGAGCTCTGGTGCCATTATAATGAACTTCCTACTGTATTTCAGGTAAATACTATTAGAAGAATGAATTAATACAATCTGCTTATATTAAGCATGTAAACTTACTGGAGGAGGGGCACCTAATTACAGGAAATCAACAGAAAATATCAATGAAAGGAACTATTATTTTCTCTAAGCATAATCATCAGCAGCTGAACATGTAAATCTCTGGTTTACAATCTTGAAATTATATTGACAAGTTAATACAGAAACTATTTTCTAAAAATAACTGTGGTAAGTTACTCTGTAAACTTGTAGCCAACAACTAAATATCCCCTTTTTAAGGCAAAAAAAAAGTTTATTCTCACAATGGTCTTCACCTTAAAGATAGATTAGCTATAATCTGTAGTTCTGAACATAGTATTTCCATATAAGAAGAAGCAATAAATTTGTTTATAGCTTTGTAGTAGCTGAATGCTTCAGCAGATGAGAAGCTTTCAAAGCACATAATGAATTTTAGAGATCAATTTTTAGTATGTCTGTAATTTCTGTCAGTAGACATCCTCATGTAGGTGTGTGTAGATATTGGTAAATATAATAAGAACTCACACTGGTGGGTGGTTTCTTACTGTTAGCATTTGTTACTAGTAATAACAGCCAAAAACTTGGTTGGTATGGATCTTCGCTTAAGAGGATTGAGCCTCCAGCTTCATTTACTTTCATTTTATTAGGGAGACCTATCATCTTATATTTACTTTAATATACAGTATTTGTTTTCTCCATCTTTGGTTCCAGTCAGTACAATCAAAGTCCTTATTTATTCAAAGAATTAGTGGGAAAAGTAGTAAGGGTTGGTGCTTGGGATTAGAAAAACAGGAGAGATGCCAGTCCGTGGATATTCTTTGCATCATGCTCATCTCCTACATCACTCTAGTCTGAGTGATGCAGTCATTCTGATACCTTAGGGGAATACAGTCCTATAGGTGTCTGAAGCAAAACATTTCCCATTTATCAATACTGTATTTATGGAACAGAGTTAGAATCCTCAGCAGCTGATTTTGTAAGTATGGATCTTAAATGTCATACAGCCTTTACACATGCAGACACATTTCTCAGCAACTGCAGTGGTGGTCCTTATACTCAACCAGCTTGGTGATCAAGGGTGTATATGCCCAACTTTGTTTCTTTTGGTGCACACCTTGCCTCCTTAAGTCTGTGGTTAAGACTAACCAGCAGTTGCTTACCCATTGTTATGATGAACAGCTGATTTCTTTTACTGATTTTTCCCTTTCTTCCCTCCTGCCACATATAACATGAATCACCTTGTCACTTTTTACTTGCACAGTATCAAATTTGCGTGTGGGTGTCAACAGGAAAACAAGCAGAGAATTTCTGTTCTCTGCGAGGAGGCAGGACTGGACTGGGAATGGGGAGTAATTAGATCTGGTGCCCTTTTCATTTAACCACCAGAGAACTCTGGTTCTGAAACAGGCATTGCACTGTTAGCACAAAACAAGAGTTAAAACTGCTTCCCCCTGATCTTTGCACCACGCAGCATCTTTATATGCTACGAAAATTATGCATTTATCTTTTAATCCTGTTATATAAAGCACTGCTAGAATCTCCTTGTTTGCATTTCTCTCTTTTACCTGGCTATATTACTATTTCTCATTCCTGCTGAAAGCAGCATCCTGGAGACACAGGTAAGAGTACAATCTGCTGAACTGCAGCTGCATCTTCTTGCAACACCCTTGATTTTTGTAAAGAAGTATCAAGAATAACTTTTATTCAAGCACTGGAAAAAAAGTCAGGAATCTGAGGGATTGAAACTTGTGTCTCTTTTCAGTCACACTAAATTTGCATAAAGAGCTTCAGTAGTTCCTCTCTAAGGTGAAATTAGAATCACAGCAGACTTTCCTTGATGCTGAGGTGGATTCTTTCAAGCATCAAAAGTTATCACAATTTCTACAAACCTCTTAGGAAAATATCATTTAAATAATATTTTTAGGCTTTGATTTTTAGTCTTTTAAAAAGTTTATGTTAAATAGTAAAGTATGACAATTTAATTTAATGATCTTTAATGGTCCTGGGCCAGTAATTGATATACGAAAAGGATATTTTGTACAGAAACAAACTCTTAGGAAAATCTTTTTGCTACAGATGGAAAGTAAAAGATCTGTATCTGCAAGAAAATTTAAATGATGGCATTTGTTTTGAGGAGTATTTTAGAGTAGTGTATAGTGAGTGACTAGCAGTCACAGCTTTCTCTAATCTGAATTCCTTCAATAAAAATGAATTAGTATAAAAAGCATATGTGAGTTTAAAAAGTTGTTGCTTGCCTGGAGCTTTTAGTTCTGGAATCTGCCCTCAGCATCATCTCCTTGGCCCAAGGTAGCATAAATTGGTTGATCCTTAAGGTACGTGTTGAGACTCACTTGTTTAGTAAGATTTAATGGAGGCTTTGCCACAGTAATGTTTGAAGATATGTTTGGATTTAGAATTTTGCATAAACCCGGAAACCTACTCTCATTTAGTAGTATCTGTGGAGTTTAATTATTTTTTTTACTTTTGCTAAAATGTCTTAGACACCAAGTGAAGTCTTTAATTTTATGAGAAAGTGGGAAAAAGAGCTGGATATAATCACAGTAAATGTAGTTAACATAGCAGGCAGAGGGCTGCAATTAGTAGCAAGTTGAAAAGATGACAAGAAAACTGATTTGAAATAATGAAAAAAAGATTAGAAGTGGTGCCATTTATGTAAAGACATGTAACAAAGCCTTTGAAATAGGAAACAGGTTATTAGACGTTTTGCTGGTGGTTGTTGTGGGATAAGGCTTTTTTTGTTTTGGTTTAGACTCAGTGCTGAAGGATAGGAATAACGATAGGACTACCAGTTTAATACCATGTTTATACCAAAAAGTATTGTTTTACTCTATTTGTTACCAGTTACATGACTAAAAAAAGAAAAAAAGGGGGCCTATCGTACAGTTGCATAAACTAATTGGGATGAGTACAAGCAGCATCCAGAATTAGTACACTCACCCATTCATTTTGAGTAAATACAAGTTTTGTGGTGAAACATTCACTTTCTTGCCTTGCAAGTAAAGAGGTGGGGGAGCACACAGCCCTGGGTTGTTTCATGTTGCTGTAATGTTATTGTGAATTAAACTTGAAACACCGTGTCCCAAACATGCTCCACCCACGCCGAGGCTGGTCTGCCTTGCGGTTCTGTTAGTTACTGACCTTAGTAACAACACGGCTTTGTTTCAACCTCTCTGATATTTCTGTTTGGGATCTTGTGACAGTCTCTTCAACTCTGAGGTATCAGTTGCAAATTTCTGAAATATACCAGTCCTAATTGCAGAGCAAAGGATGTGAATAGTATGTGAGCTTTATTTGGCTTTTCTATTCCTTCATAGCTTTGTGAGCCTGTCAACAGCCAGAAATCTTAACCTGTAGCTGCAAAAAGCAGCCCATCCCACCGCAAAAATTCTGTGTCTGAGTCTAGTGCAGTCTTGTGCAGCTTGCATGCAGGTAGATCTAGGCATAACAGAAAAGGATCATAGCATCTTGTAAGGTGCATCATGTAAAAATCATTTCACAATGAAGGTCTTTTCTGCTGAGCTATGTTAAAGTTGCCAGCCTCATTTGTCAGGATTTATTTCTTGAAACTTGAAGACAACCTAGAAATATACCGGAACTGCAAAGGTTCTGTGTAGAACTAGAACTGCAAAGGCAAGTTCTGTGTAGAACTATTACAGCTTGACATCCATGAGCCTATTGTTCAAGTGGCAAGACTGTAGCTGACAGCTGCAGGAAACACAGTTTATCACGATCATGTGAGTTTTCTGTTACAGTCACACAATAAAGAGTCCAAAAGCAACTCTTCTCCCCCAACTCCCCATGATAAATTCCCCTTGCTTCACAGCCTGGCTTCCCTGCAGCTGCCCTTGTTACTGGGGGAGTGATTTATCATTGGAGAATGTTTGATTGTGTCAAAATAATTTGCTAACCATCAGTAAGTTTAAGTAAAATTATAGGAAAAACAAAACAAAAAACCCCTTCATAAACATAGTGTGTATAGAAGACACGTATATTTGAGTCTTTCTGTTTATTTACTGAAAGTACAAGTCTTAGAGAGTGAGCAGCCATTTCCTGACGTGAGACCAGCCTATTATCCAGCCATTAAACATCCAAGATGCAACTCAAGTGAGGTAATTAAGAGTTCTCTAATTGGATTCCTTCATATAGCATCTAAAACATTTTAGATGACCTGAAGAAGAAAAAGAAGAGGTTTTTTGCAGCAGAGTTTTCTTTATTCTGTTACTGGAAAGCTGGTTGCAAGGAAGAGACCTTGTAGCTTTCTGCAAAGAATCTTTGGAGCAAAGAGTTTGGAGAATTATCCCAAAATGAAGGAGCTAAATCAATCCTGACAAATACAGACTTTCGCTGCATATGATGACACATTTTTACCATTGAAATATCGTCCATTTTGTGCTCGGGTATTTTCAAATCAAGTTTCTGGTGTTGAGAATAGATCCCTTAGAATCTCACTTCAAAGTTTGCTTTGATTTCAAATTGCATTGGCTACAATTACACGTTTAGATATGGTGCAAGACACTCTGGAATAAAATCCACACTTTTTATAAAGTTAATATTTGCTGATCTCACATGCTCCGGATCACTATGGCTGTCTTTGTACCAGTAAGCAAAACATTTGAGATTATGTTCTCTGGCTGTGAAGTCTATGGCACAGCATGGCTTGCATGTCTCTTCCTCCTCCAGACAGGGTAGACATTAATATCATCTCCAGTGACAGCCTCTGGCCTGGGTTTTCCCAGGGAAATGCCAGTTCATACAGATCAAAACCATGCCAGGGAAGGTGCTCACAGTGGGTGGCTTGAGCCATTCTCTGGATCTTGTTTGTTTACCAGTATAGAAGTAGTCTAAGTAGCTGAACTGGACTCTCTTACATCCTGGGAAGTAATTTGTTCAGTCATGTATAGAAACTTTCACATTATACCATAGGGCTGCTCTGGTGAGGTGCAGGAAGTGCTGCTGTAGTTTTGGTGCTGGAGGAGGTGCTTGGCTGTTGCAGAACTGGATTTCATAGGTATAATTGACTTGAAGGCATTTCCTAATGTGAGTAATCTGTGTTTTCTTTAAGAAAATAGCTTCATTGAATGTTCTTTTTTGAAACTAGACTTAGTAAAATTAGAATTGCTTCAACTTGTGTGAACAAATTTGTTGAAATCTTGGCAAAAGAAAAGATTTGCATCTTAAAGCATTGTAAACTCATTAAAATTCTTCTCATGGATAATTAAAGAAAAGTGAATTAAAAGGAAAGTTTAACAGTAAGCAGCTCACAGGCACTGCGACATTTCAAGCATGTTAAAATCAGAAAGAAATAGCTTTTGTAGCAGTAGTCTCCTCCTCTTGTATTACGTGTTGTTTTTTCTAACAAATAACAAGTTACTGTTGGTTTCTTTGCTTCTCCAAGTAGCTCATTTATGCCTGACCCGCACAGTTCTTTAGCATATTTGTGACCAGCTTTGAAGGGTTTGTCAGCATGCCTAACAGTGGAGAGACTCTCATGAAACAATTGCAGGATGAAAATGCAAGGAATGTTTCAGGAAGCTGTGAAAATGGGTAAAGTAGTTTGAGCATTTATTTTAACAAACTGATCTACCAGTTTTTCATAGCTTTTTTCATACTGTGCAGATGCACAAGAATTTTGTCTGGTGTCTCTACTATCTAATGAAGAATAAGGTGTATCTTTTGAGGCTAGAGTGAGAGAAAATTGTTGATGAAGATTCTAAATAGGTTTATTCTCCTATGCTGAATTCTGCTTTGACTCTAAACCTAATAGCATCATTGAGTATGGACTATGTTGCTTGTATCCTACTGGTATATAGGATACACCTGTATGGTGTTTATTTTATAGCACAGAGGCTATTTAGCCTCTTCTGGATTTGGGGGACTAATCCTTAGATAATAATTGATCCTTGTGATAGACCATCTTCTTCCTGTCAAAGGCAACAGAACTTAACCAGGTAACCCATCTCTTACAGATGGGAGTGGGGAAGTGAATTTTAGAAGAGTGTATTTTAATGTTTATGTTACATTTTATAGGTAAAATAATCCCACTGGCTGCTGTCTCCTTTCTGCCCTAGGCAGCACAAAAAGAACACGTTGTTTCTTCTACCTATTGATCTGTCACTGGAATGGTGTCTTCTGACAGAGAAATCTCCCTGTCTCTAGAGTTTTTGGAAGTACTTAAGATTAGAACAAGACATCTCACGGGAAATGTTTTATCCTCTGATTGTTAGAAGTTTGTCAGTTTTGCTAAGTACTAATATCCATTTCCAGAGACTGAACTATTGTATGATAATTAGTCTCTTGTTAAGTTAAATCTAACTTCACATTTGTTTAGGGAACAACTTGCATGTTAGTCTCTTGGAAGATTTGTTTGATCCTTTCAGGTAAGGGTTTGGTTGGGATAATTTCTGCCATAATGGTTTCTTCTGTTCTGGGCTTTGTAATCCTGGATAGGAATCATGAGGAGCAATCCAAAGACTTAAGGTTTTCAGAACAGGAAGAAGTTTAAGAAATCTTTGAAAACTTTTGAATATATTGTTATTGCTTCTGGAATCCTAATGTAGTTAGTAGTAGAACTGTTGCTTTTTGGTTAAATCTGTCCAAAGATCATAAAACGCTATTTGACTTACGGTCAGTATAGGTTTATGTACACTGACACATGAAAGTTAGGATTTTGCTAAGTTAGTAATAATGCCTCTCTTTCAGTCCATGCATGCTTCTATTTGTGACATGCTTAAGTGAAAGAAAAAAAAGTTTCTGTGTTTTCTTCATTAAAGAAAAAAGTTAAAGGAGAATTTAAAAGTACAGTGGTTTGTATCCACTGCAAACAGGAAGTTTAATCTTCCTGTATTAGAAAGCTGTTTTTTCTGAATTTGGTTTTTTTCTGAATTTCTAGTGAAAGAATATCGGACCCTAGAACTCCAAATACTTTTGATGCATTCAAAGTCCTTGACATAAAACTTCTGTGTTTTGTTTGTTTGGTTTTTTGAAGTAGCCAGTGCATGTTGTCCTGTTAAATGCTGTTGTTTACCTGGTGTGATTTGAAGTGAGGTAACAAACTTAGATACCTTTTTTAGTATGCTGGAAATAGGATTCCAGGCAGAGAGGACCAGACAAAGAAAATAAAATTGTATCAAATGGAAATAGGGAAAAAAGACCTTTTATAAGGCTGAAACTGAATCAGTGTGACCTATAAAATGAGGAAGAGATGAAATAATGAGTTCTGTGTCACCTAACTTTGCTACATTCCCTGCAAATAGCCATACAGAGGCAGCTACTGGAAGATTTCTGCTTCAGGTCCGGGTTTTTGCTGTGCAGGGGAGAACAGAGCCAGAAAATCTGTACCAAGGTCAGGGCAGGGTTATAGTTTGCTCCCAACTGCTGAATAGAGCCTTTTTGGGGGGAGAATAAAAAAGGCTCGTTACATTGTTCATTTCTTCCCATTCAACCATGTACTTCTCAGCTATCCGTAAAACTGGTCTGCTCACCAAAATAAATGACCTGATTTTTGAGAATATTTATTCTTAACAAGAGAAAAGAATACTTCAGTTCTATTTTTTGCAAGTAAAGAGATAGGTTTTGCTAGAAGGTGTGTGCCAACTGTGTTATATGGTAAAATAGATCTCAGCTGTTAACTTTATCACTAGTTTTTTGTTCTTTATTAAGCATTTGTCTAGCTTTAAATATATTTTGTGAGAGAAGAAGTTGTATGAGTGATTTGACAAAGACTGGTTTCTTGTGCACTATGAGAAGCAAAGCAATTGTCGAATCAGCTGAACCTTTTGGCAAGAGTAGGAATATATCTGGGCTGATCCGTGGCCCTGTTTTTAAGTCTCATGAGGGCATGGAAACCAATTAACAGCTAAATCTAACCTGTTCTTCAAGGGCAAAGGGGAACTTTTAAATAGAATTAATAAGGAATGTATTATAATATTGCCCTCATTTGAATAGAGGAGTAATTAGTAAATAAGATGACCAGTCATAATAGACAGCAATGTCCTGTAAAGGGCCATAGGGAACTCCTGTGACTCTCTACTCATTACAGGAAAAATGCATAACAGAAAATGAGGATTTAAAGAACTAATGTTGTGCATCATTACTGTGTGGTTTTTTTCTCTTATGTCATAAAAAATGAGAAAACATCTTCAGAATATCTTAGGTAACAGTTGACAGCACCTCAGAGTCTGGAGATGCAGTATTTGCTTGGCTGTTTCTGTGCCAGTCACAGGTTTCTATTTAGCTGCTGAGCTATCAAAGCTGTGGTGCTATGTTGATTTAAGTCAGAGTGACTTTATTGTCTTTGTCTAGAACTCTAGGATATACTTGTGATTCTAAATTTATTGTCTTGTGCTCACTCCTACAATCTGTCCCCAGAGTTCTGTTTTAAAATACTGGATTTGGCTCTTGCAGGATACATGAGGATTTGGGAAAGGATTTTTCATGAATGGGATCCAGATGATGATATTTAGTTTCTAAAGTTTCTAGGCAAAATGCCAGAATCATTATAGTTTTCAGAGGTTACCTCTAGGTAATTTAAGCCATTGCTTTTTGCTGCCAGAAGAGTTGTCAGATGAATACTTAATGATTCCATCTTGAATTCAAATATCCCAATGAGCTGTTGAAAATGCCTAACACCCAATGAAAAGTTTTTAAGAATGTGCAGATGTAGAGCCAAAGCAGCTCTAATGGAGAGTAATGCTGGTGGAATGTATATAGCTGGGTTGGACTGGAGAACATGCAACAAAAGCTTGGAGGGGGGAATTTCTCAGTGTTGGAACAGAGATCAATATTTAGGACACTTGTCACCAAGACTAAAACAGCAAAAGATGGACACTTGTTTGGAAGAAGGATGTTTGATCATCCACTTTATATTGGATTCCTTAAATAATCAAACCACCAAGCTGTAGGAGTTTAGAGGGGGAATTCATTAAGTTGTCCTCATGAGAAGCAAGCGGTGAAAGATAAAAACAAAATTTATGAAGAAGTCCTGTCTTGGAAAAACGCATATTTTCCACTTCAGCCTATTTTTTGTGTGTGTATTAAATAGGATTAATATTTAATAGTTAGAAAAGCCAGTTCAACAAAGAAGTGTTTGAGAAAAAAATGCTTGTGCAAATGGGGATCTGCTCCCTAAGATAAACACCTGTGCCTTACAAAATATTCCTTTGGGCAAGGCATGCAGAGAAAGGAGTTTAATTAAAAGGTAGGGGCTGTGTTGTAAACAGTATGAAGTAACATGCTTACTGCCACGTGAATGCAGCCTGGTGGTGGGTGAGCTTGTAGGTGATATGCTCGGAGGAGCAGCAAGGCAGAGGAAGGAGCTGCTCTGCTTTGGATCATCACAGTGAGGGCAGAACACCAGTGAGCCTTCCTGAGAGCCACTGAGTCTGGAAGCAGTGCCGTGAGAGCACTCCCAGGAGCAGCTAAACGGGATTGCTGTTTGGAAAAAGCATGTAAGTGACAGAAATTGTATGCACTCAGCAGACACTGTAATTGAGCATTCCCTCCTTAACTGTGTTCTCTGTTGCAGACAGTCTGCAGGATAATTTATTTTGAAAGGACAAAAGCAGAAAAGTCATTCAATAGTTTTATAATAAAAGCTTTGGAAGTTAAGGGGACCTGAACTGCAGTAACATGGTTGACCACAGCCAGAGTTTTGCACCTTGAACATACTGTTCTTCTAAAATTAGACATCACATAAACCTCAGCTTATCTAATACTGTATATTATGAAGTATCTTCATACTGCAGTATCTTCAACAGTGAATATGTCTCATACATTAAACCAGAATAGAAATAATTAATTAATAAAAATATTTTTGCTGTATGGTGATCTCACACATGGTACAACAGTACCCAGGAGCAGGGTGGGAGTGGAGAAGCTGTGTAATGGAGAAACCTCTGCAACAGGAATACCAAGAAAGGGAGGAGGAGATGGTATCTTGTGAATCTGACAGCACAGGTCTGGAAGCTCAGAATATGGCTCTGGGTGAATGTGTGGTCTGAACTACCTACTGGTTTCATGGCAGAAAAATGTTTGTTTGAGTCTTCTTTGTGAGCCGTTGTGAATGTGATTTCCAGACTTCAAAGTACTTAGACTTGCTATATGGGTGTAGAGGGTTGTGAGTAAATATCCTGAAGTCTAAAGGAATACCTTGTCCTGAATAATGTATTAACAATTTATGTATGTAATTATTTGTTAAACTGCTTATTTTTGCAACTTTATAGAAAGGTGCTCTCTATAGAAAGGTTGATCTTTTAAAATTTTTAATAATCCCTTTAGAGAGCCAAGTGATAAAAACTTAACATTGACGAGGTTACAGGAGTTGAACAACAGTGATCAGGAATAGGAATACCAAAAGAATGAGATGTCTTTTTATTTGCTCCCATACATAATCTGTTTAATGAATAGGTTCCCCTTAAATTTCATAATAATATGACAGCTGCATAACAGTGTTCATATTCTCTTGGTCCAGTTTGTGACAGTAGAAATCACTCTGCAGAAACAAGGCCAAAATATATCCTAGGACATAAATTTCATAGTTTTTAAATTTGAGAGAAAAGCTACTAACCTAATTATACAGGACAGTCAGTGTGTCCTGTAGGACTTGTTCAAGTGAGAATTTCTGTAAAGCGTTTTCTCCATAGAAGAAAATGGCTTATTATCGTATTAAAGACTAACTTCATAGATTCTCTTCAGTTTTATTGTTTGTATTTTCACCAGATTTTACTATGAGGAAATAGTTTAGAGGACAGCAAATATCTGACTGTATTTGGCCTAGAGTATGAGGTGTAAGCAGAAATTCTAATTACCAGAACAGGAAACAGAGCCTGTGGAAGGAAAAGGCTAATTCCAAAGTCCCTTAAAACAACAACAAAAAATTATGGAAATTAATATCACAGTAAAAAGTGTCATTAATCACTAAGCATCATTATGGTAACAGAACAAACAGTTTTTCAAGTGTGCAATTAGCAAAAGAGCACTGTCATTTTGTAATGATTAAAGCAGAGAGATTTAGCTGTGGCATTTAGTTGCTGTAGTTACAATAAGAAATGATACTATATTCAGTGGTTGCTATCAAATACACTCAGATAAAAACAGTAATTGCTATGCCAGCAAATCCAGATTGGATGCTTCTCCTCTGGTGACTCACGCCCAGGAGGAAGGGTTGTCAGTTACATCAGTCATTATTTTACCTCACACACACATTGCTTCCACTGGGTTGCAAAGATAAATCTCACTAGAGCTGTTACAATCATGGAAACACAGAGGGAAAGGAAGTTCTCCCTTTGTTAATCCAATATAGAGAACGTTCAGATTCTTGCTTCTCAGGTTGGCCTGTTGTGTGAGAACAGCTTCAGTGTGAAATAGCACCCAAGGGGCACAGGGGAGTGGTGGGAGCTGTGGGTGGGTTGGGCAATGTTGGGCTTTGCCCCAGACCTTTGGATAAGCCAGTCAGCCTAAGCTGTGCTTCTGTCTCAGGTGAGGGCAGTGTGTTGAATTCAGGCAGCAGATGAGGTCATGTTTGCTAGAATGGTACCTTGAAATTAAAGCCCAAATTACATCAGGAAATGCTGTCATTCAAAAATCACCCATGCTAATGGAGTTATACAGAAATATGCTTTGGTTAGTTCTAGCTGGTCAACATTTTGTAACATGATCTCAGTTTGTTCTAATTGACTTTTTGAAGTGACCTCTACTGCTAAATTCTCACCATGTGTGATTTGTAGAGGTTTTTGCATATTACCTTTGAAATTGTAAACTTGCAGGAATCAGACGTAGAAAATCCACTTTTAAATTGGTAGTTGGATTTTGGAAGATACTGGTCCTGCACTAATAACACTGAATAATTTATGCAGAACTTCAGTCTTAATAAAAAATTTAAGAGCCAAAGTCCAGATCTCTGAAGCATTTTGGTTTTGCTGGGGCATCTTGGCAGCACGCCGTGGCTCTGCAATGCCTTTTCTCCTTGCTGCAGTATATGCTCAGTAAGCTCTTGATCAGGCAGCCCCACCAAATTCTGCTCAGTTCAGTCTTGAACAATTCCAGATACCATAACCATTCTTGGATATTTACTTAATTCTTAAAGGAATAACTCCTAAGAGAAGGTAAAAGTAAAGACATCAAAATCACACTCTTTCAGTCAGTAGCGATGGTTCTGAATATACACAGAAATTGTTGTTGGAAGAGAAAATTTCCTGATTGTACTTTCAGGGCAAACAACCTCACTCTCAAATGAGCTGCTTAATTCATGGGGACAGGTAACAACTATATTGCATGGAGTGTTACCAACTTTAACACTCATGAAGATACTGAACATGTAAGGTTCCTCATAGAACTTTTGCACTTTGAAGCATTACCAGAGGAAGTCCAGAAGTTCAGGTTTTAGTTGGCTGGTTTTCTATAAAGGGAACATAACGTAAGCTGAACCAGTATCCTATAACAGATAAGACTAAAGCAAACTAAAGAGGTAATAATGGGGGAAAGTCATTAATGATGTTTATTAAAGTTTTGAGTATCTTCAAAAGAGGCTCTTCTAATTACTAATCAGAGTTGCTTTATTCTGAAGGCTTTTCTGTTCTTTGTTTTCATCAAAAGGGATGTTCAGTTATCTTTAGACCAAGGGTTTGGTTTATTTGTTTTGTGAAATAATAAAATTTAAAAAGCTTTATTATTCACAAGCTATTTAAAGGAAAAGATTCCACTGGATTACTAAACATCAAATGTAGGTTTTCTTTAAAATAGGAAAAGAATCAAGAATTATATCTAGTGCTTTGAGATGGCGGACAAACACATGTTTTTAAGTTATTTCAGATGTTTTGTTTTGGTTTTATTCCCAAGTAAGTCTTCTTGGTCTGTCATTCTGTCTTTGCAACACCACTTCATTAAGTCCCCATTTCTTCCACATATCAAACACAGGTTTACCTTTCAAAATGCAGGATAATCCCCTTCTATATTTAAATTACTCAGTTTCTCATTAGCATCTGCCTTCACCAAGCCAGTGACTATTTTCAGAGCCTCATTTTGCTTATCAGACAAGCCCTTTCATGTTTTGTCCCATTATGCCATTAACAAGAGAGGAAATATCCTCGCAGCCAAGATTAGTGATGACTCCTTGTTTTCTTTCAGCTGCTTTTGTGACCTGTGCCCTGCTCTGAGAGGAACTGTGGGGAGGAGCAAGGCAGGAAAAGAACTGTGGTTGTCACTTCTGAGGGGTGAAGAGTTATGCAGTCTGCTGCATCCTTGTTAAAGGGATACAGCTTGGTTAGGGCTTTTTTACAGTTTGATTTCATTGTGACTAACAATAATAAATTCTAGGAGTGTCCCACATATATAAGTATTCCACATATATAAGCAAGTATTTTACAAGTGTAGTTGTTAATATGAAATAGGAAGTAGTGTCTGATGTAGGGTTTGGTGCTGCTGTTTGCTCCCTGTCATCACTGTGTAAAAAACTGCTTTTGAGGTTGTTATTTATTTGAAAGCTGCGAAGGGCATTGTTTCAACTTTCTTTTCCTACATTCTGAGTTAATTTATTACACTGTGGAGGGGAAGGACTTCCTGAGCTTCACTCAGGACTCTTCTGTTATACCTATGGAGAAGGAATGAAGGAAATCCTAACTTCTTCTTAGCCTCTAAAGGCTGCTGATTCCCACCACTTGTTCTATGAAATGAAATAAGCTAAATTAAAAAAATCTGTATGCTGTATTCGTGAATAATCTGCAGTGCAATGCTATATACAGTCATTTCTAAATACTTATTGTTTAGTTATTTTGCTCATGGAATTCTTAGTAGTCTGTCACCTTACAGACTTTTTGGGTTGGAGTTTGTATTTGTGCTTTAAACTTGGTCTGTTTACTTTTAGCCAGTAAAAGTTAATTTCATCCATGTGTTAATGATAATTTGTTGTGTTGGTGAAATCCTTGAGAAACTTCATTACTATTATTATCATCATTATTAACTAAATTGCCTTCTCTTCCTGGCCTGAAAAAACCCCCTGACTTCAGAGCTTCAACAGGTGTCAACAGTGGCAATGTACAAGGTGTTGTGGTATTAGTAGTGGCAGTATTTCAAAGTGCTTGCAAGCTGTGTTTTTGTTTCTCTTTTGATACCTGTATTGTATATTGTATGTTGATTGTAGTAGATCCTACTCCTGGATAACATCTTAATAGTTCTATTTGCTTTTAGAACCTTTGCAGATGCACAGACTGTCTGCAGAGATCTGCTGCCTCATTTGGAGGAGACCCAGGGTGAAGGCATAGAGCCAGCAGGTAAGCATGTAAAAGGTGATCCTTAGAAATTAAAGCTCTTTGTAGAATTTTTTAAATGTAATTTTTATGTCTATTCTAGCAGGTTATGTCTGACAATTTCTCAGGTAATGTAAGACAAAATTAAAATAAAACTGAAGTGAGTCAGGGCAGCTGAAAAAATTTCAGAAGTTGTCTGTAAATTTGCATGGATTTAATAGTTTCTGCCAGTTTCTACAGTGTTTGTCTGTATTTGAGATGATGACTAGATAAAAATGAAAAACAGCTTGATCCTACTGAGAATTATGCAAATTGTTGGGTTACCTTTGGCATCACAGCCTACTCACCAGCTGCGAGCTGGGGAGGATTTGGTGTGCAGTGTAATGACTGGAGGCTTTAAAGGAATATCTGTGCTTTGGTCAGTTCTGTGTTGCATTACAGCATGTGCATCCTGGTGTCATTTAATCCAACTGCAGGGGTGAATGACTTGCCTGAATGTGCTACCGTGTGCCTTAAAGGAGGTTTGCTCGCAGAACTTTCTGAGGTTCTTGGGAAGGTTTGCAGCCCTAAGGGAGCTCCCTGTTGCCGTGGTGAGGCTGCTACTTGTATCTAAATGTGCTTATTGAAACAGAGTATTTGTTCTAGGAGAAAACTGAAGCAGTGAGTACATAGATATCAGATCTATGTAGGAATCTTGCATGCAGGCTTTATACATGTGTATAAATCTGTATCTGTATGGATATATTGTTATTTTTCAAAAGGCAGTTCTTTGATACACAGTAGGGTTCTTTCCAAGAAGTGAACTGCTAGCTGTGTTCTTTCAGTGAGCAGGAAATAAATGTGGGTGAATAAAGGTGATAACAAACTCCTGTTTTCAAATTTTCAGGGTATCTTATTGAACTATTTGAGCCACACATTCTATATGTAGATTATCACTGAGACTGTGATCCTGCAGAGTACTTGCTTGTGTGCTTGTGGAGGCTCTGACCTATTTTTCTAAGAATTTATCTGGGACAGTGGTTAATGCTGTCAGCTCCCTACCTGCTTCTCTCCCAGAGGTTGCTGCTGGCTGCAGTTTAGAGAAGTAAGCTGGGCTGTAAAGCAGTGCTCAGGAAGGAATGCACATGCCATTCAGCCACTCCTGCAGAGGTGACCACAGCCTCTGCCACAAAGGTGAGGTGACCAGCTAAGGGTAGAAGCCATTCCAGCTGTTCCATCGTAATTTTCCTGCAAACACAAGTCACACCTCATCTATTTTAATTAAGCAGTTCCTTTACTGGTGTTCAGATATGTTTCTAAGTTGATGAATCAGGAGCTTACAATTTGTTAGACTTTGTCTTCTATTTGACTTTGGGAATCTGTGGCACTACTTGTTATCCATTTAAATGAGAAGCAGTGTTTAACTTGGAAACATCACACTGCTATGCAGATGCTGAGTGGTGAAGTGAGGGCTGAGTTTCAGAAACTCCTCCAAAAAATCTTTCATGAGAAGGAAGTTCAGTGTCTGCTTGCACGGGGTCTACATTGTATATAAAGAAAAATCAAGGAGAGTTTGATATTTTTCAGTTGTGCAGAACTCTCTTCCTCACTTTATAATTGGTACATTCTGCAACCTCAGGAGTAAATTTTTCTAATGAGGACCACAGGTTGTTCTGGAATTTTTTCCTCATTCTTTTCCACCAGTGTATAGAAGCTCATTCCTGTGGAAGCAGGCCAGATTTTGGGGTTTCTATTGGATATGTAAATCCAGAGTATCCTTGCTATTGGCAGCAAGCATTATATTGACTTAAAACTAGTGTGAAGTTTGAACTCATTCACGTTGTTTTATACTGATGGAATCAGCAAAATAATTTATGTTGGAAAAGACCACTGGAGGGCAACTAGGACATCTTTCTGCTCATAGGAAGCCTTGTGGCTTTTTTCAGCTGAGTTTTGAAAACCTCCAGGGATGGAAATTGTACAGCCTCTCAGTCCCTCTTACTAGGCTGAGTCACCTACATTGTGAAATTATTTTTCTTGATCCAGCAAGAATTTTCCTCGCTGCAGCTTGTGTCCATTGCCTCTTGTTCTGCTGTGTGCCTCTGAGAAGAATCTACTTTCCTTGTAGCACCTGCTTCAGTCTTTGGCAAACTGCAGGTACATTCATTTATCTTCTCCAGACTGGAGAAACAGTTCCTGCAGGGGCTTCTTGTACCCGGTGTGCTCCAAGCCCCTGACTGCCTGGGAGTCCCTCTTTTGGGCTTGTGCTAGTTTGTTTGTCAGGATCTCTCTCTTGCACTGGGGCTGCCAAAGCTGCACACTGCTTCAGGTGCAGCCTCAGGAGCACTGAGTAGGGACAAATAATCACTTTCCTTGGTCTGCTGCTTATAATCTTGCCAGTGCAGCCAGGGGTGTAGTTAGCCTTCATCTCCATTGGGGCATTCAGCTGACTCGCAGCCAACCTGTCCACCACGAACCTCAGGGGCTTTTCTGCTGAGCCAACTGGCATCCAGCCCATCCTGTGCCATGGGGTTATCCTCCCCAGAGTGCAAGACTTGGCTGCATGCTTGTTGAGCTTTCAGGTCATGTCAGCCCATTCTTCCAGTGTGCTGAGGTCCATATGGACGGCCACCCTGCCTTTTGTCCTGTCGGGTCACTTCCTCAAGTTTGGTGTCATCACTGAAGCTGGTGAGGGTGCATTCTATTGTCCGGGACAACAGTGCCATCATTCAACAGTGTCATTCTCACAAGTAACCCCTGAAGAATGTCACTTGGAATTGACTGCTAACTAGACTTAGAATTGTTGACCACTGTTCTCAAAGACTACTTATCCAGTCAATTTTTTATTCACCTGTTCCTCCAATTCCAGCTGGTGCAAACCTTCCAAGGATGCTCGGCTATGTAGAACTTGTCAAAGATCTTGTTAAAGGTAAAGTAAGCAATGTGCCACTGCTCTCACCATGTCAGAGCTATCATGGAAGGCAGGTGGGTTAGCTTTACCAGGGCCAAGTCAAGTGTGTCCGTTCTGGCTGTTGTCAGTCACCATTTTATGGCTTGAAATGATTTCTAGGAGGGTTTGTCCTATAGCATTTCCATGGACTGAGGTGAGCCTGATTGGCCCTTAGTTGTCTGGATCCTCTTTATTCTGCTTTTTGCAGACAGGTGTGACATTTGCCTTTTTTCTTGTGATGGGGACCTTAGCACATTGCTGTGCTTTCTCAAAGATGACAGAGAACAGCCTTGCGATGGCTTTGACCTGGTTCCTTAGTGTCCACTCTGAAGGATCCCATCTGGTCCCATCAACTCTTTTGTATGTGTCTCACCTGCCGCTAGGCATGGAAACTCAGGAAGCCTGACCCAGCCAGTAAATACCAAGGTGAAGAAGGCACTGAGAGCATCATGCAGAAAGACATGTCCTGTGTCAGTGAGTTGCCCACAATATTGCTCGTTCTCCTTTTGGCTGCCACTGAACCTGTAGAAGCCCTTCTTGTGCCTTTTCACATTACTCACCAATTTCAATTCTGAGTTTTGATTTTCCATTCCTGCATGCCTGGGCAATGTTTCTGTAGTCATGTTTCCTCCTGATTACACCCTCCACACACTTTCATTTTGGTGCATCGTAATCAGTTTTAGAAGCGTCCGTATTGTTATGAAGCTTATTTTGTACTTGTCCTGGTGCACCACTCCCTCCACGTCAGCTCATGAAGGCATTCTTTGCACGATATCTTATTTCTCTGATCCTCACTGGTAGGGTTTACTGATGTGAAGAGCAGAATATTTTATTGCAATTAATAATTGTTCCCCTTTCCTCCAAAGGAAAAAGTATACGTTTCCATTAATTGAAGTATTTTTCAACACAATATATTGTGTGTTTTGGCTAATTTAAAAAGATTTCCTCTATTTATTGTCTTTTCTGTTAGAGAGGGTAAAATTACATGTTTATTGTGGAAAACCGGTAATACAGCAGAAAACCCTTTTCCTCCCCAAGCTGTGGCAAGGCAAGCCACAGGAGTTGGTTTGTGTACTTTATTGGAAGAACCAATATGTGTTTAGGCTGGCTGAGACTTTCAGGTTCACTTGAAATTCCAAAGTTCTGTGCTTCTGTTTAGTCTGTTTCTTGGCACAAGGAGAAGTTTGACACAGATACCAAGCTCTCAGACTCTAAGCATTGTATACCCAGCTCCAGCTTTTACTAAAAAGAAGTTAATCTTTCAGGATCACAGACATCTTGAAGACAAGTAAAAAATAGTGGGTGAGAGGAAGAATTATGTATTTCTGTTGTCAGCAGAATGTGATGGCATCATAGCTGTGGAATCTTGGATGATGACTGTCTGTCAGGAACGCCTCCAGCAAAGAGCTGAATTCCTTCTCTCATCATTAGGGCAGAGTGATGTTTTGCAGCATCTGGCATATAATCAAGACACTGTTTTGTGAGTTAAATCTGATTAATTTTCAAGCAGAAGTTAAATTATTGGTTTAGTTCTTGCTTCGCAGGGCACATCTATGGAATATCACTTGGAGTTGCTCAGGTCATGCAGCAGGGCCATTCCACAATTAGCCTGTCTATTTGTTTATCTGTCTGAAAGGTGACCTTGGGTCTTTTGCATTTTATATGACTCTCAAAGCTGTTCTTCCATAAACATCAGAATTCATTTACATTCTCAAATCCTTTCTGGCAGTCACCAGAATACTTGCGGGTCAGGTAGTGAACAGAGAGAAGGTTTCACTAGCTATATTAGCTTTAAGCTGTACGATTAGTGTATTTCTCTTGTCTTTGTTTTTTAACTACTGCAGTGTCTCCTTCATATATCCCAGAGGTCCAGCAGTTTCAGCCAGACTGAGTATTCATGCAAAAAAGAAAAAAAAGGACTTGTTATTTGTTTATCTGTTTAAAGTAATTTTTGGTATCTGGACTTGTACCGTGTCAGAACTTCCCGTTGTACATGGTGGAAGGAATAAACTGGCTGTTAAAAATACAAAATGTGTAACGTGTTTCATGTTGTGTATCATTTCAAACTTGGTAGAAAATATTTGAGTAACAAATGTACTTTTATAAATCAGTATTCACATGTAAATGGTTCCTAAGTTAAGGACTGTATTGTAAAAATCAGTTGAAAACTGCAAGTGTGTCTTTTAAGTGGTTCTTAACTACCTTTTTTCTCCTGTAATGTTCCTTGTTGAAAATTTACACCTTAGTTTCACCTTAGTGGGAAAACTGCACACCTAAAATCCCAGGTATTTAGATCAGCTTTTCTTAGAGCAGTTCCCAAGACAAGCTGCAGTACAATCATCCTGTTATAACTTATGTAGGAGACCACCCCGAGTCTCTTCCTTCAGCAGCGAAGACAGTGAAACACGGAAAATGCGGTCGGATCATGGAGTTTTTGGCCTTGGAGGAGAATGACATGGGGAAAAAATACACTTCAAGGGTCTCAAACAGTGACATTCAAGATTTTATTACTTGAATAAAATCTCTGTTCTTTCTGTTTTACCTGACAATATAGCCTTCTTTAAGCAGAAATCTTTTTGCAACATATCTGACCTTCAGAATCATATGAAGGACATGAGCCAAGGTCACATAGTAGTGGATGGAAAAGCATTTTGGGTCTGAAGTATAATGCAGGTAGCAGGAGTTAGTGGAAGAAAGAAGAAAGGAACAACTACTCTTTACTTGCATACTTTAAGTGGCATTGAGTGTTTTGAGCTGGAATGCTGGTTTTGTCCTTGTACTCTGTGAAGCTACAGTTGTATAATGTACCAATGCTAATAGTGTATTTAGAGGGGTCTTATTCTGATTTCCACTTTGGTTTCAGGAGGTACTGAGTTGATTTCCAGCCTGGACATTGCAGTCTATCTTTCAGATGGTACCGAGGCAGAGCACCTGTTTTGCTTCTCCCAACGTTTATAATCGGTGCATTTAGTATTTAGCCAGGCATTCCTTCCCAGGCACTTTGTGCGAAGAATGAGCCCTCTGCTCAAAATCCCTCTGCAAACTGACAGATTGTCCATATTGTTCATGTTGTTTTTATTAACTCTGGGGACAGACTAATTAGATTTTTATTATTATTTGGCTTATCAAGATTTCAAAACTGTTTTTGAGATTTAAGTTCTACCTGCAAATGAAGAAAACAGACATGCAAAAACAGACACTGAATGGGCATTCAAGTTTATATTTGTTTGCACTGTATCTTGAGTATTATTAAAGTGATGCACAGAGTCTCTGAAACAGATTCTATTCTTTGTCTTTGATATGAATCAAAGATGCCTTTTTAACACCAGAAAAACCTGAATAAGGACAACAAAAGGAAACCCAGTTTTCAAGTATGTTTTTGGTTTTTATGTATAGATATTTCAGGGATTTGATTGATTTTCATTCTTCTCTGGGAACCATGCTGTTATCTGCTGCACATCTGAAGTGAAAAGACACTATTAATGCAATTTTTGTAATGTTATTATAGGAATGTTGCTAATATTTTCAGTTTCCTTCAAGAGAGGTACTCTTTATTCAGGAACATTTTTAATACATGGACCAGAATGTTGTATTTTAGCTCTGTATGGTAAGATTTTGTTTTGAACAGAGCAGTCACCCACTTGTGTCCAAGCACACCTGCAATCCCTGACACCTTTGTTGTCTTAAAAACCAGAACATCTATAGATAGAGTTTTTCATCTGGTCTTTGGTGTGTCACTGCAGACAATAAACATTTGGGTTAACAATAGCTTCTGTGTCTGACAGGTCTTACCTCTCAACCTTTTCACACCTGCATTGGGGTTAAGTGCACAAACACGTGCTTTGCCTTTCTCAACTCATAAAGTATTTATTGGGTGCTACTGCTTACACTTTGATAAAGTCTATTACCTAATATCCTTCAGAGCTATTTGTTTTCTAAACTGTCTGGATTTATGATGCCCTTTCTCCACTGACCTAAGCACAGCTCCACACCTATGTTTTGAAAATCATTATGTGCAATTCACACCTGAGATAATGAAGGCACATGGAGATGAAGCTGTTTTATTTGTACTTATTGTTGTCATTAGCACCTTCTGTTTGTCAAGAGAACAATACAAATCTGCCAGCCAGGAGCAGGAATGGAATGAAATGTTTGTGAGCTTACAGCAGTTTGCTGTGCCTCTGGCTCTTGGTGCAGACTGCAAGCCTGACTTGAGGGAGGCTGCAAGTGTCTTCTAAAGCACTGGTGTGGCTCCAGCTATGGCTGATGTGTTCATATATTGTCAGAAGTGCTCAGAGAGGCAGTTCCCAGACTTCTGAAGCAATTAGAATAGCATTGGAGAGGGATGTGATGCTTGTTGTACTTTTGAACACTCCAAAACTGCTCTTTTTCAGCCACTAAGGTGGCAGGAAACAGTACAGATACTAACTGAGCTTGCTTTACAGTTTTTGCTTTCCATAAGTGTAGTAAAAGACAATTATGCTTATAAACTTGTATTAGGAACTTCCAAAAGTTCTGGTTTCTGTTACTCTTAATTCTAACAAACCCAAGCACTTTGGTCTGAAATTTTTTTACCAGCTCACTGTAGAGTATATATATTTTTTATGTCTATGCTAAAAATATTGCTTCATTTATGAAAGTAAATCTAAGGAAACAAATGTTCTTAAAATGTTCTTCTACTATTTTGTTCATAAGTATGGGAACTGTTTGACCAGGGAGTCATGGGAAGGTTTGTGCTTTCTATGTGAGAATTCACCTGAATTTGCCAGCTTATAACCCCTAGGTTCTCTAAGGAGTGTATTCATACTCAGCCTCTTGCAGGGTTTGCAAGAGCCATGGAGAGTCTTTGAGACAGACATTTCTTGTGAATGCCAGGAACTGTCCCAGTCCTTGGCACCAGTGGTGAGAGCAAAGGGACATTTGTTGGTGCTCTGCATTTTTGTCCTGTCAAGGAAGGGGAGAAAAATTACAAGGAGAAAGAAGTGGATGGTATAAAGACAGGGTGAGGAAGACAAGAGCAGAAGATGAAAAATGGAAACATGGAACCAGGGCGAGGCAGAAGTGAGTGGAATGGACACATTAGAACGTGGGGCAGATGACCAAGGGAAAAATTGTGGGAAGTAGTGAGGAACAGGGAGAGGATGAGGGAGAAGAGCTGGAGGGGCAGGAGGGAGGGAGGAGTTATAACAAGCAAAAGGAGCTCAGATACTGAGCAGGGGCAGAGGTTTCATATCTTTTGGATCTCTTTAGCCTTCTGATTCACCAGCTGCTCCACTGGCACAAGGGGGAGTGCAGAGCTGAGTACAGGCAAACAGATTCTTCTGGACCTGGTGGTGTGCCTATAACACACAGATCATCAACATAATTCTGTATGGCACTTTTATTCAAGATGCAGAACAAAGTATAAGAAATAAAGATTTCTCTTTCTACATGGTATATTTGATAATAAAAATTTGGAAAGCCCTTCTCTCAGGAGCTGGGAAGTGCCACAGTTGTGCTTAGTCCTGTGGTGTTTATTCAATCCTCTTGTCCTCTGGTACACAGTCACATGGTAGTTTTCAATTATAGATTACCTTGACAATGGTGCTTTACCTTCCAGAGTCCCTGTGGACTTCGTTTGCTGATGGCAGAGTCAGACTGAGAATAGATAACTCATGCCCACAGACTCCCATAACAGTTCATCAGATGTTCAAGGAGAGCCTGGAAAAATATGGATCACTTAATGCTTTGGCCAGCAAAAAGAATGGAAAATGGGAGAAAATAACTTTTTCAGAATATTATTGCCTCTCTAGGAAAGCAGCCAAGAGCTTCTTGAAGGTAGGTACAGGAAACAAAATCAATTCCTTTAATCCTTTTGTCTCCTTTAATAACTCAAAAAACAAATAAACAAAAAACCCCCAACCTCAAACCCCACAATGTAAGAGGCATTTTGCATTACTTGAAGATCAGTAGTCATATTCTTTATTGAAATGATAATGATGAAAATGAAAATGCTGGCAGGGAACCTTGACTGCAAGTGAGGAGCTGCTGTGTTCCACTGTCTCGCTGGGACATGGGTGCAGAGCTCAGCATGAGGCCTTGAGATTAAAAAAGAAAAATAGGGGAAAACTACTGTCATGAATTTGGTGAGATAAACACAATCTTTAAAACATTCTAAACATAGGGTGATATTAGTACTCATTATGCTCTTGTTCATATTGAAATATTCTGGGTTTTGGGCCTTTCTGGGCAGCAGAGTTCAACTAGTAGGAGAAGGTAGTGGAAAATTCACATCCTGTTAATTGCTGATAAGAACTGATGCCTTGAAGTGGCTACCTAAAAAACAGAGACTAGACAAAGAGTAAGGGAATAAAGGTAGGTATTTATTTGAAGGGCCTTCAAATGTACACCCTGGGGAGCCAGAGGCTATTTCCAGAATGGACCCCAAGATGGACGACGAGTCACGAGTTTTTCACATTTTTATAGGTTTGGTCCATTTGCATATCAGCATAAATTCACCAATTAAAACTTTAGCTAATGATGTAATTTCTTCAACTTTTCCACCTCTCTTGCGGTCCTAGTTTACACCTTTGGGCCTGGGACAGTCTGAGTGTCCTTGAATAGTAAGCTCAGAGAAGCTTTGTTGTGTCTATCTAGCCTAGGAGAGCAGCTAACGAGCTACAAGAAACTTCAGAGTTACACACTAAGTGATCCAGAACTTGAGAAATACAAAAGTTAAAACCTAAGGCATCAGTACCATGTTTGTTATGGATACCAAAACGTGCCTTCACATGCCTTGTCAATACTGTAATAATAAATCAAAAGTTTCCATGGTTTATATTTGTGTGTGTGTGTGTTTCTCTCCAGCATGCCTATATTATATAACTTTATGTATATTGTTTTTAAGCTTGGTCTTGAACGATTCCATAGCGTAGCAATCCTTGGATTTAATTCTCCAGAATGGTTCATCTCAGCTGTTGGAGCTGTTTTTGCTGGGTAAGATGTTTTTTGGGGGGGTTAATCTTTGAGGGGGATTTGGAGATTTCTGTTTTGCTAGGTCTGGAAACGTAGCAAATCAGTATTATGTGTCTTATCTTGGAAGCTGTGTTGCTACTGATTAACATATTCAGCAACCTTCTGGAGTCTCATATCCCAAATATTCCAGGCACTCATAAATGGATCCTGTTTTCCATGGGCTTAACTGTGACAGTCACACAGAAGCTGTTGTACAGGATCTTATCAATGGAGGATGTGGGAAACAGATGAGAATCACAGTTTTATATTAATGATATTTGTCTGCAGTAAGATTTATTCAAGCAGATGAAGTAACATATGAATACTAACTACCATGATTTCTTCTGTCCTGATACCTGCTAATTTGGATTTTCCTTCTTAAGCTGTTCTGTAACAATGAAATCCAAACTGGTATCTGTGTACAGCTTGAATAAAAAGAGGACATAAGTGGGGATTTTTTTACCACTTCCTGAGCTAACTCCTGTGTAACCCTAAGTGGGTTAAAACACTGAGTCCTAGCCTACAGCATCTTCTGCTGAATAGTTCAGACATTAGTTTTTGCAATGTGCATAAATCAGAGATTCGTGTATATCTGAATGTGTGAAACAAACATTAGAGCTGTCCTGCTGTTTGCTTCCACATCTTCATACCCCTTCAGGTTTCATCTGATCTTTGATTATTATTCTCTTTTGATTCTACATGCATGTATATGTGTGTATGTATATAAATATATGTTCTTATAGATATAAATTTTTTGATGCAGAGGAATTGTCACAGGAATATATACAACCAATTCTCCAGAGGCCTGTCACTACATTGCTCATGACAGCAAGACTGATATCATGGTTGTGGAAAATCAGAAACAGCTGGACAAGATAATGCAGGTAACGAGGTGGCTGAATGGTTACTGAAAAGCCACAATTTTTTCATTTCTCGATGCTGTATTGGTCCCAAATACCATGTACACTCTCTGTATCATAAAAACTTTCTTTGTGAAGTGTATGTTGTTGCTCAGAAATCTGGTATCTGGTGTTAAAGCTTGTGAGTGGCTCTGACCTTCTACAGTGTCTGTGGCTCCAGCGGAGAGCTCACTGGATGGTTCACTGCAGGCTTACCTCAAAAACCCCACATTTTAATCCCAAAACCATGTTTTTGCTGTCACCACCTGATTACATTTGGAAAAGCACAGTCCACTTGAATGGAAGAGATTATGCTGATGCAGGTGTGTAAAGGTCTGCCGTTTAAATATTAAGGATGTCAGTGTTCAGAATTTCCTCTTCCAAGGTATTATCTTCTCCTGCTCGTAATATCAGCTGTTAAGGCTGTTGAGTTTACTGCACTTTGATAGCACGATTGTTAACATCAGATAGACCTTAGTGAGAAAGGAGGAGCCTCCCTAAGTGAACAGCCACAATTTTGACAAAACTCTTGGGCAGCTGGGACTACCTTTCAGTGATAGTGCCAGATGGAAAGACCAATTTGATGGAAAGATGACTTGGGAGAGGGGCACAGGCAGCTCCTTGGGAAGGGCTTGTCTGTCTGTCAGATATTGAGGGAGGCCTGTGACCTCACCAAACTTGCACCAAATGGCACCATTTGCTGAAGCAAGAGGGCCCTCCATGATGGAGTTTTCTGCCAAAGCCATGTACCTGCCAGAGAGAAAATACGCAGTGGTTTTTTCAAATGTATTTCATATAAATTGTTCATTAACTACTTTGTATTTTGTAGTCTTGTTTTATATGCAATATGGAGGAAGAGAGATTTTTTTTTTTAAGTATACTATAAAAGCACACAATCAGACAAGCCTTCTTACAGTGTCATTGACATAATACCAGACACAAAACCACTACAGCTGTTGTGAACATGGAGAGAAGAATCCAAATGGAAGAACTTGAGGGGTTTGGTTCATGCTCACTGTGTAGAAAAAGAGCTCTCTGGCCAGCACTGCTTTATCCAGCAGAGGATTTGTTGAAACTCTTTTTCTGGGACCGAAGAGTGAAATAACAACATAACATTTCAATTGCTATCCTTCTAATAATACGTACATAATGGCTACCATCAAGCCACTGCTTTTGTATTGGCAAAATTCAGTTCAAAATGTGATCAATTGAAAGGCGTCTGTGAGGCACCGGGTCCCCCAGAATTCAGTGAAATCAATGCTTTCTGCAGGCCATGCAAAGCACACAAAGAGCTGCTGAAAGCAGCAGCCACTGCTGTCTGCCTGTAAGCCTGCAGCTTTATATTTTTGTTTATCCTTACAATGTACATACAGCTTCCTCTTCTTTTTCCTTAAGGAAGGAGAACTTTTTTTAGCACTTGGACGTCAGTTTTTGCTGAGGGACTTTATCTCTATTGGTAATCACAGCCAGGGTCAGCTTCTAGCTTGACCTGCACTGTTTCTTGCTGTGCCCTTTTGTGCATTATGAGAAAGGATGCTGAGGAGCCGTTTCTGGTGTATTTTTCATTTTTTTTAAACCTTTTGCCTGAAACCAGATTTCCTAGAGCAGACTGTGTAGTCAGCGTAGATTGTGTAGTTCTGTCCTCCTTCCCCACTCCTCTAGTTGAGCTAGGGGGTGATGAGTTTAGGGGAGAATATTTGGGGGTGGAGGGAAATGGGAGATTTTTTGTGCCTGTCAAGCCATTACAGTTTTGGCAGCATTAGAGTGGATAAAAGCCCACACAACATATGAATAATAAATTATAACTTTGTTTTAAAAAATCCAACAGATCTGGAATCATTTGCCACACTTGAAGGCTGTGGTGCTATATAAGGACTCCATTGCAGAGAGACATCCAAATTTGTACACGGTGAGTGAATACTAGAACAGAGGCATAACCAAATAATACATGGGGTTATACCCATGTATTACCAGTTAATACATGGGGTCTTATTTATTTGATAAATTTCTACTCTGAGTAGCTACCATTTAGAATGCATTGCTGTGTTCCAGCAAACATGTTCAAAAGCTTCATCAGCTTTTTCTGTTTAATTTACCTTTGATTCTTCACATTTAAGAAAAGAGCTGCCTTGCTTAACTGTCTGTCTTGTGTCTTCCTGATCTTTAACTTGACTGGGTTATTAAAACAGCTGTAGGTTTTAGGTTGGAATGTGTACTCTCAAATGGTTGAAAATAAAAGTTGCCCCCTGGTGCCTGTGAATTTGTTAATTTTTTTTTAGATCCAGTATTTTAATGGGACTACATATTATCAGATTTTAGGCTGAAAAGCTTCAACTGTGGAAAAAAGTATATTGAAGAGAAATATAATGTATTCAATATATAAAAATATAGTGAATAGTGAACAGCATAAAATTATTTTAAAATACTGGAAATTTTGATAATCTGATAAAAAAAGGTTTTCTGTGCTTTTTTTTCATATCATGCATATAACTTTATAATAAACTGTTACTGTTCCAATACTGTACATATTGATATAATGCATGCCTTGCATCTTGTACAATAAAAATGTTAATACATAGATGATCTTACTATTTAAAAAGATTAAGAGCTAGAATTTAATTCTTGAACAACTTGCAGTTACTGAAATCTAAATGTCTTGAGAATTGCTATATTTTTAAGCACTGGTTCAGTGTTCAGGTGTCATGTAGGACATTTTCTCAGAGGAGCAGGGTAGCTGTGAGTGTCTGACAGTTGCCACAGTTTGTTATCTAAAGGAAAAATTAGAGATCAGATCACTAAAGGCACAAATGATTGTTGAAGAGGTGTGATGTAGAGCAAACCACCAGCCCGCATGGTGTTTGATAAAAGGGATTTGTGCCGTGTAATGCGAGGCTGCAGGGGCAGAGCTGGCTGAGCAGTGTGTGTTTCCAGAAGGCAAATGCAAAGTCAGGAGTGTGGTGTGACTGTTTCTGTACCTTCCACTCTCGCTGGAAGGCCAACGCCATCTGTTGCAGGTGCTGTTCAGTAAACAAAGCCTGGGCAACAGATTCTCAGTGATCAGTGCATTCCACTGTGTGAATACAGTAAGGTCAGGAAAACAGGAACGACTGCTTTGTGACATACAAACAATTACATCCTTGACATCACCAGGCTTTCCAGGAGCTTGTGAAACTGATGCAGCCACATTCTGTGGGAAGGGACAGAATGTGATGAATCCTCTACTTGCTACAGAGCTGTGCAGTGCCTCCCTTTTCAGAGGTGTGGTTTGTTGGAAGAAAGTATAAAACTGATGAATAATCCTTAGCACAGCCTTGCCACCCAAGAAAAGGAAGTTAAGGTGCCCCAGTGGCTGACTATTGTAATCTTAGTAGCCCAGTGGCAATGCCAGAGATCTAAAAGAAACAGTGAACTACCCTCAAGCAGAGACTCTCCTTTTTTACCTGTCTTTCTCATCATGCCCATTACTGCTTTGTGGCCCCAAGAAGTCACTGAAAAATGAAGGTGCTGCACCTTGCTTTAGCACAGTATGAATCACATGATTGCAATGGGAAACTGACAGTTTGGTTATCAATATTCTTCCAAATACCATTGAAATCAGTGGTACACTTGGAAGCATATGAGGGGTGTGCAACAGAAGTATCTGGGAGCAACCAATATAATACAGAGGATCAGGTTCAGGACTCTTCTAGGCCAATTTGTGTGGCACGAAAATCCAGTGTCATAAAAGTTTTATCTCACTCTAGAATGAGCCAAATTTGAATGAAAGTTGTGACCAGCATCATATGCTGTTTCCTATAAAATAGCAAACAAATGATTTGGGCAAACATTCACACATTTAGATAATGATGCTTTTGCAAAGAAGCTTTCATTCAATTGCTTTATAGTTATATTTATATAGCGTACAATGAATTATAGATGAGCTGTCACAAGTGTACTCTTAAAAATTATGTATCCAGATTCCTTTAAATAGACACAAAATCATTCTTATAGTGTGAGATAGTGACAGAATTTTAGCCTCCATGACTTACGCATAGTATCCACATTGGAGGAGGAACAGTACTACTATTCCTTTCTTAGACACTGAAAAGACTCATGGCAGCACAATTTTAGATAGTCTGTTTGCAATTCACACATTAAGCTCTAAGACAGACTTACCATATTTCTTACATAGCCAAGGTCTGGGGAAACTTGCCATGAATACCTGTTCAGAACTGAAATGTTCTAACGTTTTTGAGACAGGAAAGATGCAGTACTGAGTCAATTTGTAAGAAGCCATTTGCTGTCCTGTATTTTCTGTTCCATGTTCTAGATGGAAGAGTTTCTGGAGCTGGGAGGTGATGTCTCTGACAGTACTTTGGATGACATTATTAACTCCCAAAAGCCAAATCAGTGCTGTGTTCTGATATACACCTCTGGAACAACTGGGAAGCCAAAAGGAGCCATGCTGAGTCATGACAATGTAGGTACTTTAGGCTCTTCCTGTAGCAGAGAAACAGCAAAGTGTGAGGATATTTATTCCTGTGGTTTGAAAGGGCTGGTACATCCTAGAGCCCTGAAAGCTTTTGCTTTTACAGCATGGATAGTGTACTGCAAAGCAATGTCCAAAGTGCAGTCAGCTGCTTCTGGTAAAGTACAAGCAAGGTAAAGAATGAAACTCCATTCAAACAGCACTTCACAAAGTTGAACAGTTCTTTATGAATATGAAATTTTAATTCACTGTATTTCTTGTGAGATCTAATGCATGTATTCATAAATATAATTCACAGATTGTCATAAAGTCTTGCAAGTGATGTCATAAGTCACTGTAAAATGAACAAATCATATACATCAGCCAGCTGCTATCAAAACAGCCTGATGGACTGCTTTTGCAGATTTTATTAAAATTGGGGGTGGATGTGTGGGTTTTTTACTTTGGTGTTTTTTGCTCCTGGACTTGTAGGTTTCTACATCTGTCACTGGAGGATAATACAGCTCCAGTGCTCAGGGCTGGTACTTACAGTAGCCCTACCTGCATTGTTGCGAACAAAAAATTTCCAGTTACAGAGAAAAGCAAAGTTGTTTGCTAGAAGGACTTCCCAAGAGGTTTGCTAGGAAAGATATGTGGTTGATGGCTGAGCAGGAGTGGAAGGTGGTAGGGAGCCTTTCTGAAAACGTAGAGAATCTGTGAGAGGGGTGGTCTAAGTTGAGGCCTCACCCCTTAATTTAAAGCAGAAATTATTGCAGACAGGCACACTGTGAACAGCAATTCACCCAAATGTAGGGAATTAGTGCAGTGGTACCTGGAAGCAGAACATAATGAGCTTGGGATACAAAAAGACTGATCTGATGTGCAAATCTGTGCTCTTCTATCTCAAAGGAGTCTGGTGTCATTTCCATGCCAGCTGCCAAACTATTCTTGGCTGCTGATCACAAGCAGGCTATTTTTATGTTGACAACCAGTGGAAAGCATGCCATGCCTGGAGCTCTGCTGCTGCCTTCTTTAGTCAAAGATGTTTGCCACTGTTCATGTGCAAAACCGGTGCTGAATCAGTCCTGTATGACCCACACAGATCTGCTGTGAGTGTGCCTGTGTGCTGTGAGGCCTGGAGTACCAGCAATGGATACAGATACATCTTAAACACATCCCATTCTTTCTACTGTGTAAGCCTCCCATAGCCACTTGTCCAATGCTGCCACCTAAACTTGGAGTGCCTGGCCTGCCAGCATGTTGCTCCTTAAAATCCTCTCTTGAGAATCTCTGTTTCCTTAGGCCAAGCCTGCACTTGTACCTTCTAATTTATTACAAAGGAGCTGGCAGGAACATACTGTGATGACAGGAGTACATGTGATTTGTGTCCATTCTCTGCCATCTTGAATACTCTCATTTCTGTATCCTGCACTACCCAGTTTAGATTACAGACTCCTCTGAGAAAGAGCTGTTTCTTTTTGTTGCTTGGCGTTTTCTTTGGGGGGTGTTGTTTGTTTTGGTTTTTATTTTTGCTCACATATATATCTTTTCCATTGCCTCTCACACCATCACATATATTATGGGTCTTCCATATGCTGTGTTCTGATAATGAAGATATGCATATTTAACATCCTTTAACTGCATCTTCTGAGATAAAGTGGGAAATGGGAAGAAGGAGGGGGGAACATCATCTAGCTTCACTAAGAAGTCAAGCAACACAACTTCAAAACTACTCATGTATGTGCTGCCTCTCATGAGGGGTGTGTGTGTGTCACTTGGGAACCACTGCAGTGAATATTCCAGAGGTTTCCAGAGGAGCAGAGTACAGCTTGTATCTTCCTCCTTAGTGCTTAGCCAGGGGATGTTCAGTACAAGGCAATGAGCTTGTGGCTGATACTAAATTGTCCTTTGAGCTCACTGATTGCTGCATATTTATTGTTCTTTTTCTAACTTGTAGATACAGCACTGGTGGAAGGTGCCAGTTTAATAGAAAGCCTGCAGAGCAGGAGAGTTACAAAGGAAGGGACAGATCAATTTGTTTCTCGTCCATCCAGCCCACGGCTGCCCAGCTCAGTGTGTTACTAGGGCATGGGGAGCTGCTAGCGTTCATGGCCTAGTCAGGCAGCACAAATGCTGTATTTGCTTATGTTATCTGCACTTCTGTATTGCTGCAAAGGTCATCTGGCTTTTGGCAGAGTGTCCCCAGGGAACTGACAGTCTGGTGTGTTGTCAATATTGCAATGTCTTCAGCAATTTCTGTGAGCACAGATTTTTCACAGTTTCATTAGCATAGCAAGAGGATCCTTAGTTTGTGTTAAGAGGAAAAAAGGAGAAAAAAAACCAAACCAAAATCCCCACCATACCTAATGTGTTTTATTATTTATTCAAACAGATAACTTGGACATCAGCACATTGCAGCAGAGCAGGAGATATGCAACCTGCAGAGGTCCAACAGGAGTCTATAGTCAGCTATCTCCCACTCAGCCACATAGCTGCACAGATCTATGACCTGTGGACTGGAATCAAATGGGGAGAGCAAGTTTACTTTGCTGAGCCAGATGCTCTAAAGGTACCTTGTCTTGCATTATATCTAATTAAGAGTGCACTTCTTTCTCTTAGAAAACCTCCCAAGGAGAGAGTATGATATTTGAAAAGCTGTAGAGGATGAAGATTGGGAGTCCATTATTTATTGTAAGAGTTATGGAAAAATAAAGTTCATTGTATTTATGATCCAGTGCCCTAGATTCCAATTAAAATATATAATTCATATCCATAAGATTCTTTTAAGGCAAAAGAAGTATAAGCAGCTTTTGGAGGAAAGGGAGGCAGGAGGAACTAAACCATGTGTGTTTTTCCTCCTTGTGTATGTACCTCCCCCAAAGTGTCAGACCTGACACATGTTAGTGCATATGGCTGACTGAAGTGGGCTCAGCAGCCCTTCTGTATATCCTACATATTTAGTGACATTCTACATCACTAAAGATGCAGGTTTTACTTCACCAAACCTCTTTATCTCTGCCGTGTGCCTTTTGTTGAAATTATTTAATGATTATAACAGGGCAGCTTGATCAACACACTAAAAGAAGTGCAGCCGACATCTCACATGGGAGTTCCCCGAGTATGGGAGAAAATCATGGAGAAATTAAAGGATGCTTTTGCTCAGTCAGGATTTATAAAGAAGAAAATGCTGTCATGGGCTATGTCACTTAGCTTAGAGAGGAACCTGAATGGCTCAAGCAGGTATGTAGTACAATGAGTGAGATTTCCAGCAACCTGAAAGTAGTAATTTGCTTGTAATAAACTGACACCTCAGTGAGACTCTTTGTATAAGTGGGTAAAATTTGGCTTGGCAACACAGCAAATATAGTGCAAGGAGGATGGTGTAGTTATCAATTATTATTGATGTCAGTTATTTCACAATGAAGTGTAAAAATTTCTTATGCAGAATGGTATTCCAAAAGATCATTCCATGATACTGCTTTGCTTGTCTGATCGTTCAGCTTCTCAGATAGACCTTGCAAATTTCAGATTTCAATGATGTAGGTTCTCACAGACACATTTAACTGATAAAAAATCAGGAATACAAGAGCTGTGTTGTATACAATATGTTTTTATAGATTCTTTATGTATTTGTTGAATTCAGATACCTCAAGAGTTGGAGATAGGAAAGCTGGAGAAATGAAAGACACTGAATAAATGAAAAAAGGATGACTATGTCACCTTAGTTACGTTCAAATTTCTGTCAACACCCCAAACCAAATGACTAATACATCTCTAAGCAAAATCTGTGCCTGATCTTGTTTTGAAAATTTCCTAGGTTGCTCTGACTTACTTGTGTGTTTTGTACTCAGCAGTGATCTAAAGCAGCTCTGGACAAGATTAGCAGACTACTTAGTGCTTGCAAAAATCCGCAATGCACTGGGATTTTCTTCCTGTCAGAAGCACTTTTGTGGTGCTGCTCCTCTCAATACAGAAACACTGTATTTCTTCTTGGGTCTGAACATCACCCTGTATGAGGCCTATGGGATGAGTGAGACCACAGGCCCACATTGCCTGTCTGGGCCTTATATTTACAGGCAGCACAGGTAAAATTGCCCTTTTTTATTGCTATTTTTTGAATATTATCTGTTTCATTTTATCTATGAAAAGAGTATTTACTAAGGTCAGCGAAGATATTACAGCTTATTTTATTTTCTCTGAGTGCATTGCCACTCTGCTGTGACTTTGGGAGTCAGAGTAATTTCCGGGTGAGAATTTGAACACGTTGACTCCATAGCACACCATGCCAGGAGCACTGAAACTGAGCTACAGCTTTCTAGGCAAACACAGTGACTGCATCTGACATATACCCTAGCCCTGGCCCAGGGGAGGGATGCAAGACCTCAAAGACAATGGTGGTTTTATGCCTGAAGATACAGGGGGGAAAAAAGCAGCAAGCACAGGGCAAGACAGAGTGCCAGAAAGTGCTCAGACACCCTGACAAGTCTGCCCCAGTGAGGGAATATTCCATAGCTGCCAGACAGTTACAGCACAGTGATATTTGCAGTCACAGATACTTTGATAGTTTCAGGGATTTGGCATGGTGGCCAGCTTATCAGTATTATGTTTGATGTTTCTGTGATCCTTGTGGGGTTTTTCTGCTCTTCTCTGGTAGCTGTGGTAAACCAGCACCTGGATGCAGAGTGAAACTGGTGGACAAAGATACAGAAGGCAATGGAGAAATCTGTTTCTGGGGAAGGACTGTTTTCATGGGTTATTTAAATATGGAAGACAGAACAAAAGAAGCCTTTGATGAGGAGGGGTGGCTGCATTCTGGAGATTTAGGAAAGCTAGACAAGGATGGCTTTCTCTATGTCACTGGAAGAATTAAAGGTAATAGGCAAAATCTTGCTGTCTGTTTATGGTCAATGTTCAGCACTATTCAGTCACCTCTCGGATGCGGTCCATCTAATGAAGTGTCTTTCCTCTAATGCCAGCAGCATTGCCCTAACAGGAAGGTAAAACAAACTGTCCTATGAGAAAACCACAGTGTGCTCTGTGTTCAGGGAAGGTTTCCCTCTAATCTGTAATAGGTGGAGATTGCGGGTGCTGAAAAGCATTTAGCAGAGAAGTTTTCTAGCTTTCTGCAGCATTCTGTGAGAACTTTGTCTTTCTCACACAAGCTACGAGAAACAGAGACACGGTTTTGTAAACCAATTCTTTATCTAACACCTGCTACTTGTTTTCCTAGCTTTGTTATGGTACTGTGGAAAATATTTTGATAGGGGTGTTCTAGAATACTAGCCAATGGTGCTGAGGGGTGGCTGGTCAAAGGACCAAGGGCCTCCTGACATCTTTGTGAACCACCTTATAAAATGCCAGATTAATTAATAAATTGAATGGCTTCTTTCCCTGGACTTGGACTTTGTGTCGTGATTTTCTTCCCGTCCATCTCGAGGCAGCGACAGGACATGATTCAGTTCCTACAATGAGGCTTTTTATCTCCCAGACTTTTACTCAGTATTAATTACAATTAGCAATAGAAACTACTAACACAGGTTTAATGTGTCTTGTTCGCTTTGAGTGATACACCTGTCCAGTCTCCGTCTGAATCTTGTCAAATTGTGTTAATTGCACATTAGAATGTTTAGACAGTAAGGAGAGGCATCCTCTGTTATACAGATGTTGTTGCTGTAGGTCAGAGGTAGGTTTCTCTGGTGCCTTAGGGGAAGTGTTTGCAGAGACCAGAGCTGAAGCTGGAGAGCAGAAGGGAAAGCTAAAGCTAAAGCCATGCACTTAGGTGTTATTACAGGACACTGGGTGAAGTCTCACGAGACTGAGACTGGTCACTTGCTTACTTGGAGGCTTTTTTCATTATATGTATTCAGACAGTGGGATTGGTCACAGGCAAGATGTAACTGAGGAAGATTTAAGAACTGAGTAAGTATCATCTTAGAACATAAGATGAATCACTAGGGAGATAACACAGAGGAGTGAATCTGTCACAGGTGGCATCATGTCCTGCTAGGAATCAGGACTTGAAGCTGGTACTGTTAATAGCCTGCACCAAATGCAGCTGTCTTGCTTTTAACTTGTTTTCTTGTCTGATTCATTTTCCTTTAGCACAGCAGTAACAACCCCTTGTCTCAAACCATCTGAACATTTGTGTTTCTCTTAATATCTGTCTTGATTGCTGAACTAATAGCAATTACTCTAAATTACAGGAAAGGTAGACAATCTGAGATAAAATGACCATATGTCCAGTTTCATTGAAGTTTTAAATTCAAGTCCAAACAAGGACAATGGAAAACTAAGGGCCAGAGAGATTGGTAGAGGATCTGAGACAAAGACAGGACTATTGCAAGAGGAAGGTGGAATGGAAGGGAAAATTAGACCTAGAAAAGCATGTCTGTGTTATTTGTTGAAGCATGTTCTGAAATGCTGCAAAGACAATTATTCGAGGACAATGAGAAGTCACCCATGTAACAAAAGCAAAGAACTGGAATTTACGTAGACAATACTCAAGTTTGAAATAATTTCATTGAATATATGTATTACACTTCAGAACAAATGTTGCTTTTATGGAGGCTTCCTGCAGTAGTAACTTACTTTTGTCTGACCCCTCTTGGTGGATTTAAGAATTGGTTTTACTCATGATGTTAACAATGAGCTTGCTTTTTGGTGAGATAGTAACAATAGAATAGAGGTTGAATTCTTCACTAATTTGGAAGAGATGATCTCTCACAGAAAAATTCCAGTTATGTAACAGTCCCTTGAGATTAACCTGTTACTGGATTATGTAAAAAATACCTGGAGCAGATATACTGAGGGAGATCTGAGAACTTGAGCACGTTTGAAAAATAGTAGCATTTTTATTTTGAAGATAATTAATAGGATTTGTGGTCTTTGGAAAATATTACCTTGGAAAAAAAATCTCTTATTTTTTATGTCAGAATAAGAAAAGCAGTTTGAGCCAGACATTAACCTGATCTTTGGAATTTATTTGAATTCAACTAATAGCCTTTCTTTTTTTGCCTAGATTTGATTATTACAGCTGGAGGTGAAAACGTGCCTCCAATTCCAATCGAAGATGCTGTTAAAAAAGAACTCCCAATTGTTAGTAATGCTATGGTGATTGGAGACAAAAAGAAGTTTTTGTCAATGTTCCTGACCCTAAAGGTAAACCAGTTTTGATATTGCCTTCAGTGAAGTTATACACGTGCACCTAAAAAAAGAATAATAATTTAGAATCATTTGTAAAAAGACCTAAAATTACATAGGAGGATGTTTTGTTAGCAGGGGGGAAAAAATGTGTAGCAACTACAGACCAAATCCTGCTGGGTCTAAACTTAGGGTTACCTGATCTGCTAAACATCCACATATTTACTGCTCCTACATATACAGTAAGAGCTATTTTCTATTTAAATGCAAATTTTTATATAAGAAATGCTGGAAGATTGAGAAGTCTCTGTAGCAGAACACAACAGAAGCTTTTATGCTTACAGATGAGCAAAGCCAACAAATGTTTCTGTTATGGGCAAACCCGGAAACTTTCCAACAGAAACATTTCTCTACAATTTGTTATTTTTATAACACAAGGATGACTGTGGAACAAAATAATTAATAGCCTTGCTGTGGTATAAGCATCAATTGAGAAATCACTGTTTTCCTGAAACATTTGCTCTTCGGTTCTTTGTACGTACCTAGAGAATGCCACTTTGGGTGTTTTCAAGTTCTTTACCTCTATGACTGATACTCCATATCTTCAGGTACAATAGAAATGCTAATTTAAGAAGTGTAAGGAACACTTCCAACCAGAGCTGTTTACGTTACACCATAGTAATTCCGTTGAATGATGAGCTAAATGTTTCCCTGTAACAATGGAGTCATTTGGAAAATATGGCAGAAATTCAAGGTCAGAGATGGACTCTATTGCGTAATTCATTCACACGTTTTAAGTCCGTTCATGACATCTGCATATAAGCTGAAAATATTTGCATTTGGTAGCCAAGTGGAAAGAAAAGCCCTTCATGGTCTGTAGGTGTTTCTGCTTTTTAAGGCTTACGGAATGTTTGCATATTTATCCTGAGCCTTCTTACTAAAGGGGAGGGCCTGGTCAAAGAACCTGTTAATGCCTTTTAGGACTGAGCATTTGATGATTCACTTCATTTGATATTTTAGAGTGTGCTGGACCCAGATACATCTGATCCCACTGACATTCTCACAGAGCAAGCTAGAGACTTCTGCCAGAGGAGTGGCAGTAAAGCCACAAAAGTGTCCGAGATTGTAGCTGCGAGAGACCCGGCGATCTACAGGGCCATCCAGGAGGGAATCAACAGAGTCAACAGCAATGCTACCAACAGGGTTCACTGCATTCAAAAATGGATGGTTCTGCCGAGAGATTTTTCCATTTCTGGAGGAGAACTAGGTAAGACTTACTGATTTATCTTGAGATACACAAAGCTAACAGGCTGCTGATCTAAGAATATTCACTACAGGGAAAGGAAAAATAGTTATGCAGTGTGTGGTAATGAATACGAAAATTGGAGTTTTAGCTGTGCACACATTTATGAATCTGTGCTCATTTACAAGTAGAGCTCATAAATTTCAGATTGCTTTGGGTAATTAATAAATTAATTTTGGTTAATTCCTTGTGCATTATAGTATTAGTAACTTCCAGTAATAATACTGAAAGTTTCTCTTAAAAAAAAAAACCAGAAGCAGCAAGATAGTGAAAGCCTGAAATGGAGCACAAAGCACATCACCAGGCTCTTTGAATAAACTGGGAATTGTTTAAAAGCTTTCAAAAACATACTTTTATGAAAAAAGTAGTAGCCAGTTACCACCCTCTTATGTGCAGCTCCCTTTGAAGTCCTCATGCTTATGTGGAGGCAACTTCACATACCACGCTTGCTTGTCACTTTTAGCATTTATCTGTACTTAGAGTGGGGCATGTCCTTCCCAACAGGCTCTTCAATAAAAAACTTAGGCACCAAAGCTAAAACTGAGTAGGAATTTTTGTTCCCATTTCTGGAATTGACTCTCCTTCTTTTAAGGTCCCACAATGAAGCTGAAGCGGCTCACCGTGCTCGAGAAATACCGACATGAAGTAGACTCCTTCTATAAAGAATAAGAAGTGTTTCCTCCAAGCATTAAGAAAGATCTGTAAGCAAAAGGAAGTGCTTTCTAATCAAAAGTGTTAATGAAGATTTATGCTTTGAGTTGGTAGTCTATTGAACCAAACCACTAGTTTGTAGTCAATTTAGTTGTTCCTGATACTCACCTGATGATTTGTCCTCTTTTTACAGAAGCATCTACAGTGTGTCCTTTCCCTAATGCTGCTTTTACTTTATGACCTAAATGACTAAAAAATCCTTCTGTGCTGTATAAAGCAGGTATAACTAATTCCTCTAGACTGAAACAAAATTTTTATACAGTGCTCTTCCATTTTTTTTTCTTTTGTTCTACAGGATGTTTCCTGTAGCTCATGATATATTTTGGTAGATAGCAGTACTGCTTAGTGGAACTGCCATACCACTCCAGTGATAATTATTTAAAAAAAAAATAAAAAGGGCTGGGATTTTTTTCCACTCCCAGAGAACAACTTTCTTGTTCACTAACATATTTCAGAACCTGAAGACACTCCTCTTCCATTTCTGTAGTGCCTAGAATTCAGACTTCTGTGGAACATTTCTTAAGTCCATGTTGGAATAAGCATTACTATTTCTCCTAAAAAAAAATAATCAGAAAAAGCAGGGAAATAGCTCCCTAAGACTGAAAGACACAAAGCAGTAACCACAGGAGCTCTCACATTAAAATGCTATTACAGAAACTTCTTTTAAATGGTTTACAATGTTTTTCTTTGAGCAGTGTTTGTCAGTGTGTACCTGCCATGTGTCAGTATTCACATTGCAGTAATTCTGGCAAATGCGGGCTGCATTTCTTCTTACCCATATGCAAAATAAATCACATTACGTGAAGGAAACGCTTGGCAAAGTTGTCTAAAGGGTGTGCTGTACATGATCTTTGGCAGACAGCTCTAGTAGCTCACACAGGCAGGCAGGCAGGCCACAGCCACTGGTAATGAGACAAAAGAAATGATGCAGAACAGGATAAGGTTTCCATAAAAGTTCCATTACCAGTCTCACGCATCTTACAGACTTAAAATTTGTTGCAAGTACCAATAATCAGCTCAACACAAAAGACAAAGCAGCAGCCTAGTAGTATAAAAACAAAACAAGCAATAGGACTTTGAAAAATTTATTCTTCCCCATTTTGTGCGCAATGGTCATTCAGAATTTCTTTCACAATATTAATCTGAAGGAAACAAGGAAGCAGCAGCTTGTAAAACACAGAAAGAAATGTTGCCCTATTCACCAAAAGCAGAGTGTGGGAGGAATAAAGCTCCTCCAGCATGTTGTTAGACTGTATAAAAAAGCTGGGATGCTTACTTTAGAGTGACATGAGAAGTTGTTACTCCAAAGTTGTTTTACTTCTGAAACAACCAACTCAAAACAGTCTTACTAGATATTACTCCACTTAGTTACTTTCTATGAATAGAATTAAGCTGTAAGAAGCCTGCTTCTGGCAGTAGGGATAATCCTGTGCTATACTAACGAGTTTGAAAATACATATTTTCTTGTTGGGTGCAGGAATGGAAGCAATACCTTGATACCTACAGATCAGAATGACTCGAGTGATGATCTGCATCTGATGGGGAGGGGAGGGCAAAGAGCTGCTTTTACACCCATTAAGCTTAGTTAGCAAGGAAAAAATAGATTCAGATCCCCTTGAATAGGGATGAAATGTATTTCTGGAACATAGGCACCAGAGCCAAACCACTGATCTATCTTAATCCATTTAGGACTTGTCCCTTACATTCAGTTTTGAGAATAAAATTACTAGTCAATACAGGAAGACACACTGAACAGACTGTGCAGCAAACTACAACACAAAAAGCATTCTAGAAGAAGTCATGAAATATAAATTTGCAAAGTTAATACTTTCCCCTCACAATATAGGGTGGAAGTAATTTTGTATAGTTTGCCCTCAGTAGAACCTATTGTAAAGTGTGTTTCAGAGAGGAAAGTTGCTAAGAATTATTTTGGTATATAGATTTGAAAAATAATTAATTTATTCAGCATTAATTCTCACCCCTTGTTAATGGTTGTAGGTTTTTTTAAAATACAGAAATAGATTAAATCTCTAGAATTTTGTATTTCTTAATTCATGCCTTTGGTGGGCAGGGCTGTATTTCATGAATCACCAGAGTATCTAAAGTGGTTTTCTCACTGCTTCTAACACAAAATTGCTATTTTAAGTTATTTTATACCCGTCTCTGTTTATGAAGATCATCTTGTGCTACTCTTAGGCTGAAAACCTCTTTTCAATTTCAGCAAGATCAATAAAGTAGGTTTTAAACATTAAGGTGCTTTTATATTTCACTAATTCTGTTACTGGTTTGTTTGCATAATTTTTCTATGTGGAAAGTAAAACTCTCTAATTGAAATGGAAAAGATTACACAGTTACAGTGCCAATAGAAGAATTCACTTACATAAAAATGTTCACCAGATAGAAAAAAAATAAATAAGACAAAGCACTTGGAAAAGTCCACCGAAAGCAGGCACAAGCATCATTTGTAGCCATTTGGACTAGATTTATTAATGGAGAGGCCTCAGCTAAAAAGTTTGCTCTCAAGAGATAAGCAAACTATATGCGTGTAGATATCAGGTTATATATATTGTACTCTGTGTGACGTGTCCTTCCAGAGTTATCAGCAGGAGTAGGAGGGAAGTTATTCTTTGTCCCGTACTCGGCGGCAGATCTCATCTGTGAATTCCGAACACTTGGAATTGCCTCCCAAGTCTTTTGTCAAGACCTGAAAGAAAGAAAAAATAATATTACTAAATTGTATTATGAGGCCAGTCTTGTCTCTGAACAGTTCTAGATGTTCTTGTGGTATGTTGTGTAGGGATAGTACATAAGGTGAGCAGGAATACATCAAGTTTGAGTTCTGCATCCCATAGAGACTTCATCAATAAGGACTGTGCAGGTAGAGAAGACCTGAGTATACATGAAGTACTTCTAATGTTATCAGATTTGAACGTGATTTTAACATGATTTTATCTTAACTACAGAAAGAAAGTGTGTGTGGTCAGAGCTCTACAAAGTCCTTTAATGCTGTAATTAATGGTTAACTATTTACAACTTCAGTAAGAAGCTTTGGAAGTAAATTTCATATATGAAGGCTCAGCACAAGGACAACTAATTGAGAGTCATTCAGAAAGACTGGGGTTTTTTTTAAGGAAACCCACATAGAACAAGCACACATAATTCTTAATGCTACATGTTAACAATTCTCAAAGTTTGCTTAGTTTAGTTAAGAGATAGAAAATGCAGTTAAAAATCTCTGTCATCAAGTACAACTCCTGTCTGGCATCATGAAGACAGTAAAATAAAAATGAAAAAGTTGGCAACATTGCTTGTCCAACCTATCTAGATTAAAGCACTCTAGGAGATAATTAAAATCATTAGTTTCCCCCCCTACATGACACACACAGAGATCTTAATTAACTGGTTGAGGGGAAGGGAGGAATAGCAAGCAAGAGAAGCGATCAAGGTTACTATTTTAGGATCTTGTAATTTAAATTGCATTATGGGATTTTTTAAATTAAAAAGATTCTCTCCATTGTGAGCATATAACATTATAAGTTAACTAGTAAACAAGTAGCTGTGTCACAAAACTTGCACTGTTATCTTCCGTGGAATTACTGACCTGCAGTAATGGATGGAGGATTTCATTTCCAGAGCAGTAAATGGGAACTTTACTGGAGCACCTCTTTACTCAGTTGTAAGTTTAGATTTTTTTTAACTGGCTCCTACACACAGCAAGATAGCTGCAAACTTACAAAATGATGACAACTTTTGGTTTCAGCATTCTTGTTACTTTTAATTACAAAGCAGCTTCTCATGGTCCTGCCTAAGGTAACTGAAACAGCATGACTAGCTGCAAATCCTCTTTAACTGCAATCTTCAGGATCTTTCCAACTATGTTTTCAAGAGATGGACATCAATGTAGAGGGGTGAACCAATAATGGTAAGACCACAAATTTGTCAAATTTCAGAGCATAAGCCCCCATCCCCCAATATCCCATTTGAGTCATGAATCTGAAGACACTCACTTCCAAAAGAAAACATATATAATCTTAAGAAGTTAATACTGGATAAAAACTGTTCTTTTGTAGTCAAAAGTGAGTGAAAGCAGTTAAGAATTAAAAAAGAAGATAACTGAGCTGAAAAAACAGAAACAGAAGTATTACAGTCAGGACTGAAATGCTGTAAGCAAAGTGGATGATTTAGCTTGTGAAAGGCAAATGAGTGTCCTTCACTTCACGATCCAGATTTCAATATATATGCTTTGTATGTTTTATAAACTTCATAAGTGAAATGCTAATAGTTACTTAAAACTCTCATTTCCTTCCTGAAAAACAGCCATCCAGTTCACTATTTTGGAGTTCATAAAGCTGTGGAAATATAAGATGAGCACTGCTGAGACAAAAGGAATGCTACAGCCTGTCCCCTTATTACTGAGCTGGGCAGATTTAGTATCATCAAAGATAATATAATTACTATCAGAGAAAGAACAGTGACACTGCTCATGCAACAGGCCAGCTCAGCAGGCCGTCCCTCATTCTGGTGTGAATCTTCCAAGTTAATTCTTGCTTTGATACAATATGGTTTTAATTCACTGCATTTCTTTGCACACCCTCATGTTACCTTTCCATCTTTAATTGTATCGAAGCAAGCTGACTCAATTTTTGTGGCATGTTTGTGTAGTCCCATGTGGCGCAGCATCATCACAGCACTCAGAAGGAGGGCAGTTGGATTTGCCATGTCTTTTCCTGCAATGTCTGGTGCTGTTCCATGAACCTAGAAATGAGAATAAACCCATCTGTCGTTATTAGGTTGATTAAAATGTCCTAGGCAGTTCAAATGCGTGCAAGCAATCTGAGCCATAGGTCTTCATGCAGCAGCATGTTAAAACAGGACTTACTTTGCTGTGATAGTCAGTGGAAAGGAGATACCAAGTACCAAAACAATTCAGTTCAAAGACATCAGAAAGGGAAAACTAGGTCACTTAAGAGATTTAAATTGTGCCCCTCAAGTTCTATTTCATAGGGAGTATTTATCTTATGAAAAAGTGGGAAGATACTTTATCTGTCAAAAAAGGACATGTGAAAAACCTACATGTAATATTTACTTTAACCAGTCTCTCAAGCTAAAGCTTGAGCATCTTCCCAGTAAAAAAGAGTTCTACAAAGAACTTCCTTAGATAAATGTCAGCCACATTGTATGGCATGGAAAAGTTTTAGATTCTCAAGTTGAGACAAAGTTATTACTGCTCTGCCTTGTGTAACAAGACTTACCGATTCAAAAATGGCCACTCCGTTGGCACCAATGTTTCCACTGGGTGTTACTCCAAGACCCCCGATGAGTCCAGCACACAAATCACTGAAAAAACCCAACCACCAAATAAAAAAATCCACAAGTTTTTCCATATACAGTTGCCTCTCTGCAAGGTATTAAAATATTTTTGTTTCTCAATCAACTGCAACTATAACTTCATTTATACACCTGCACAGTCTGAGAATAATATGGAGAAAGAACAGATGCTGTTAGCCACCTGTATCCCATCAGAACATTGGAAAATTCTTAGAACTACTAGCAGAAGACAATGTAATAAAGGAAAATTAAAAGGAAATTCCAAATACTATAATAAACCCGATAAGACGCAGGCACAACAAGAAGTACTAGAAGCACAGAATATGTGTAGAAGTCTCAAAAACTATTTGTTACTATTTGTAACTATTTGTTATGTACAGTTCTCTGTAACTATACAAAAATCTTACTTCCTCTGAAGGAACTTTTCATGTGTAAAGTCCTTCTAAAAAATGTGGAAGAATTTTGCTCAGGTAGGTGAGTTACTGGTGGTTTTGTAGTGTATTGTGTGCAGCTTAAGGAACGTAAGTGACACCAGACTAGCTTTTTCCCCCTCTCTTTACTCAACAGCCTGCAGGTCACAAATCTGACATTAGCAGATCATCAGATAAAAGTAATCTGCATTTGGTTTCCTCCAAAATTACCATGGGGAAGGACAAACCAGCTGTGCCTTTTGTCATCATATTGTCCCCTCAAGAGCTGAACACATTGATGAACAAAGCTGGTATATTCAAAACTGTGGTATTTTCACATCCATACATAATTATCACCTACAATTTAGCTCATACTAAGGTAAGTTAATCCTTAGTTTAGGACTAACAACGAGAAAAGTTGGGATGACTTTGCAGAATAATATTTTAAGCTAAAATAAACCAATTATCTTAAGTTGCATAGAGCCTGGGGTAAAACTGCATACAGTCTGCAGTTAAACGCAAATAATAATGTCACTCTAAGTGTTTAATGCTTAAAGAGAAGAGATTGTTTTCTGCCTATTCAGACCTGTTAAGTCTAAGGAACCTGCTTGGCATTTTGTTCATACTTTTAGAACAGCAGGTGAGACCTCACCCAGTGGTGACAGTGCCCTCATCAAGAACAGACTCAAATGTATTGAAAAGTTTTAGAATGATGAAATTTTTTACAGAATTTCTATGAGAACTTTAAAATGGGTGATAATGGACTCGGTGAAATGGTATTGATGATGAGACTCCTCTGATTTGATCTCTTTTAGTTAACAGTGTAAGAGCTGCTGCGAGGGCCCTGTTCATTCCTTTACCAATTCTTAAAGCAAGAAACATTAGTTAGAATCTGATTTTTTCTTAGAGTGGACAGACAGCCTTATCACAGAGAGTGCTATTTTAAAAGAAGCTTAAGAATAATTTCTTCTTATACGTAAGTTACCTTTAAATTTATTATCTGTACAAAAACAGGAGATAGATTCTAAGAAGTAAATAGTCGAACATTTAAATAAAAATTCTGATTAAGGCTCTTTTCTCAATCTCTCCTTAGAGTTGTGAGGAGAAACTATGTTACATTTTACACTTATGAGTTCAGATGAAAACACTTCATTTCACAAGTGTTTAATGGAATTTACACTCTACCTAATAATTTTACAGAATGGAAAAAGCGTGTTGATGGGTTTTGCCTTCGAGACATAAAGTATCTCTAGTATTAATGTTATTCAAATATAAATTTAATTTGAAGGTAAGGAAAAATACTACATAAACCAAGAGCTAACAGAACATTAAGAGGCCACATATTTAGTTCTTCAGTGACTATGCAGACTCATTTAACTGGATGATGAGCTCCCTGTGTGCATCATGGTCCCACAGTCACCCTACACAATCTATTTTAGTGCTGAGGATGAGAAAGTTTTTCCCTAATATCTAACCAGGCATTCATTCTCTATTACAATGTAAGCCATTGTATTTTTCACACATTTGGAGAAATTTCTCTTCTGCCCCATCTGAACAATATTCATAGCCTCCATAAGCAGAAAGAGATATTTTAAAATAATAAGTACATTCTTATCATATAGCCCCTCCCATCAGTATATTAATAATTGAATGTAATAATGCCGTCCTTTCTGCCCAGTTAGTGTCTGATTTATGCAGTTTTAAAAAGTCTGCGTGCATAAGATGATCACCCATCTGGCTTGCATATGACCTCAATCCCTGTTGGGAAAGTATCAGTATTTTACATATTGGGAGTCTAAATGAAAATCTCCATACCTGAGGATGTCACCGTACAAGTTTGGCATAACAAGCACATCAAATTGAGATGGATCTTGAACCATCTAGAAGGAAGTATATTTTCATTAAGGTTAAGAATTTAAACTAAAAAAAATAACCACAATTAAAACATAGAAATACTCACATTCAGACATACAGTATCCAGATACATTTCATTAAATTTAATATCTTTACAGTTTTCTGCTGCCTCCCTGCATTTTCTCAAGAAAAGCCCATCAGACATTCTCCTGCAATTTGACAAGCAAGAGAATATTGCAGTTATTGTAAGGAAGCAGTACCGAAGATAAAACTGCATGCAACAGAGGTTTAATTAGAATTCAGAAACTTAATCTGTGACCATTTATCCCTCCTAAAATATTTTTGTATCAGTGGTTTAACAGGCATACAGTAATTCTCAGAATGACTTCTATTCCTTTATGAAAGGTTTACTGAATTTGTGAAGGTGGTGTCACATAAGATCACACGTGTTATGACTCTGTTCAGTATAAAGTGGCATGTAAACTGCGAAAGACACCAGCCACTTTCATCCTCAGTTTTAAAATTCATTTTCCTTATTTAAAAGTTTCTAAAATAAGAGCTTTGGAAGGGAAGACTTACTCCAAACTTGCTAGTAAGAACATTGGTACATAATTATCTCAGCGCTGTCAATACCAGGTCAGTACTGCCCATTCTGCTTAGGAGGCATTTACTTGACTTTTTTCCCACTTTTTTTACTGACTCCCAGTGCCATCAACAGAAGTTTCATAAGACTTAAGAAGTTAGTTATAATTAAATGTTTGGCGATTTTTTTTGTTTTGTTTTTCTCAAAAGAAGTGTCAACATACATAATATTTGCCTTGTGCACAGCAGTCACGTGGCTTCTCTTATTGTTTCTGGCATATTCAAAAGCAAACTCTGCAATGCGCTTGCTGGCTTCCTCTGTGATCAGCTTGATGCTTTGCACAACCCCATCAACAATCTGAAAGACAGGAGTTGCATCGACAGTGTAAGTGTAAGTTCATTCTTTCCATTTGGAACCAAGCTGCAGAATTCTGAGTGAGGCAGAATGCATTTCACAATAGAGGAACTTTTTTATGGGTGCCAAATGTAAAAGTCCCACTGAACCCCAGTGAGACGGGCAAAGTTAGCAGTGCTGAAGCAGAAAAGGCAGCAGGAAGGCAGCACAGGCACCTACCACGTGCTCGATGCCGCTGTACTCGCCCTCGGTGTTCTCGCGGATGGTGACGATGTTCACGTCCGTGTAGGGGGTTTTGTAGCCCTCGATGGACACGCAGGGACGCACGTTGGCATAAAGGTCAAAGGTTCTACGCAGCAGCAGATTCATTGATGGGTGCCCTGCAGCAATTGGGGTCTTCAAAGGCCCTAGAGAAAAAAATATACACAAGGATGAACGAGAAAATATACCCCTCCATGGATCTGAGAGCTGAAACTCTAGGTCAAGTGGGACTCCTACAGAGGATCTCCACATTCCTGTTTAACCCTTATGCTGGAATGCCATGGGAATTCTCTGTGCTATCAAGTACTGCACAGGCACATTAATCAGCTGGGTAAAGGCCAAACTGCGACCCTTACATGGAACAGATTTTACAAAATGTTTTCATTAAACACATATAAAGATACTACTCATCACAGGAATATAGTTATTGCATACTATTGTGTATCTTAGAAATGCCTTCCGTAGAGAGTCCAAAGGTTGGTATGTACTCACCTTCAACTACACAAACTATCAAACTTATGGCTTGGAAATGAAGGACTGTTTCAAGATTACAGACAACTACCTGACAGGCTGTCCCCCCTTTTATTGTGCTACAGATGAAGAACTCTGGCCTTACATCAGACTCATGATAAACACAACAGTATTTAATATCTATGTATTAACCCCTAAAATACCTTTTAATCCCATTTTGTTTTTATCCATGGATTCTTTGGCTTCGGGAGGTATCATCCACTTCCCTCCTGGTCCTTGGATAGCTGTAACATTCCTCTCTTCCCACTGAATAGGCGCCTAAACACACACACTCTGTGTTAACTTAAACGTCATGGTTTTCTTCAAGTTTTAACTTTCTTTTCACAAAAAAGTGTGTAAGGAATTTTGTCCAGGCCTTCCTGAACAGTATTTCTCTGGTGAGCGAGGGTAAGCATGAGATGTTTGAATTAAAGTAATTTTTGAAAAATGTAATTAAGTGAAAATGAACAGTGTGAGCAGCAAATTTTCATAAACTTGAATACCACAATGCCACCCTAGATGTCATATACACAGAATTTGTTAGAATTGCAACACGTCCTATTTCTTTCAAGGTTTTAGAGCTGTTGAGTTCCTTGTATACAAGAGACAACATTTTAAAGCTGAATTCATTGAAAACTCATCATCCCTACCGCCTGGAAGACAGGCCATGACATAGATATGTATCTGTTATTTAACTGCACATGCTCCACAATGCTTTCTGAATTTGCATTCACCACAGGAATCTAAGTGGAGACCGCTACCCATTCATTTCATCAGGAATGATCATAACGGAAAAGATACAACATAATTAAAGAGAACTTCATGTTTTCAAATCCAAGTTAGATAGCTGTAATAAAAAGGGAATATGCCTGGGTGCTGTTACTAATGTGGAACAATTTAACAGGCATCTTGCCTGAAGAGCTGTATTTCCTTTCAAGGAAACTTGACAAGTTCTGGTGAAGTTTCTCAGACAGCTAAGAGAACAGTTCTTGGGTACAGTTAGTTTTCACATCACTGAAGTTAACGTGTTTGGCAGCACAGCAACTGGATTGCTAGGATGAGCCAGTCCTATCATACACACTTTTGACCTGCACTGGAAGTCATAATGAATAAAAGAACATCCTCTATCAGTTGCTCAGGATTACTACATCAACAAGGTGATCTCACATGACATTGAGCTCGTATTTCCAAAAATTAAACACAGCATTTGCTCTCAAGTCTCTACTCTTCTGTCAGCTAACAGTTTCAAGCCCTGCCTTGGTATTACATTCCTGTCTTTTATTAGCTGAAGCTTCAAACTCTTTCTACTGGAAAGAAGTTTTAATAGCTTAAATATAACTTAATCTCTTGGAAGCTGAAGAGAAAGCTTTTTTTAGTATGCCTAATTAATATTTGTTGTTGTAGTTAAATTTACAGTGCTTATAGCAAGACAAATATGACTTACTTTGGCAGCATCAAAGATCTTCATGACAGCACTAGAAATCTCAGGTCCTATGCCATCTCCTGGGATTAAAGTTACCGTTTGTACCTAGGTAAAGAAATATCAGTAGTACAACAAATGAATCTTTGTTTTCTACATAGAAAACATTTTCATGTGTTGTAGGAACCAAGTAACTATTAGAAAACAAAAGAAATTTTCCTTTACCGAATATTCACTATGAAGAACAGCAGTCCTGGACAGAAGTGAGAAGGACTAGCTTGCTTTCCAAAGGAGTGTGCAAATGTGTTGAGAGAATTGTTTAAAAATTTGCCTATTCCTACTTCAAAACAGAGGCCGAATGTGAAAGGCAGACTCCTGCTCAGTACTCCTTGAAATTAAAGAACTTAGTTAGCATCCTTTCCTCTGGAAATCTGGAGAGAAAGCTCCATTAACTGGTTATGGCTCCGTTCCACATATGTCTACAATATTATCAACATGCCTCATAACACTGACACATGCTAGAAATGATTATGTGTATGAAAAGCTACATTCACCTTAAAAAAAAGGTCATGCCAAGCTAAACTTCTCAAGTGACCTCCTAAAAATCTCAGACACATTTTTAACAATACCAGCTTATTTTCCTCTCATAATGTCCTTGGTCTTGTTTCTTTTATCATCATCAAACAGATAAAAAAAATGCACAGCCCAGGCTCAACGAATAACAGGGGAAGAATGAATTCTGCTCTGAAGAAAAAAAAAATTATGATCACTGCTTTAAGGGTACGTGCTCCAGCTCATTTTGTTTTATTTAAAGAGTTCCAACAGTTTTTATGGGCTCATTATTACCTACAAAAAAGGCAGCTCATGTACATATTTGAAAAACCCCCAATAGAATCCACTCACAAGGCAGAATTTCAATATATGTTACCTGATTTTTTAACTTTTGAGCCAAAGAAATTCACTGTGCCACAACAAAAAACCAGAGCTTCAGATAAGAGAACACTGCTGCTGAGCAAGCTGTCCCTGACAGAATGCCTCGAGAGTAGTTTTGTGCTGACAGCCAGCGCTGCAGGGCTCCACCTGAGTGTGAAACAGTTATGTTATAAACAGAACCAGGGGTGCCTCACCTTCTGATTTTATACTGTATAAGGGACCCTTCAGTTTCTTTTCTAACTGTTGTACCTGCTGTTCTACAAAACCTACAATTGAAAAGCCACAGTTCCTCTTTAAGATTAAGTCCTGCTTAGGGGTGCTGAGCCCTACTTCTGCCCTCATTGAAAAGAAGGCCCATGGGCACTTCAAATACATACACATAAAGAAGGTAAAACATCTACAGGGAAATACACAATCAACGTCTAAGATAGTTTAAAGAGGACCTTGAAAAGGCAGAATTTTAGATGCAAGGAATTCTAAAAGCAGCAGTAAAGTAAATCTAGTGCTTAGAGGGAAGTCTGCAAAAGAAAGAAAATGAGAAGCTTCTCAACAATCTTTCTACTTTGCCCAGTATTTGCCCATTCCTAGATGAATTTCAGAAGACTGCCTTATGTCCATATTTTCTGAAAAATTTCCATGCCACTTCTATCTTTTGCTAGAGCCTTCTGTATTCTCACATTGATATGCAATTGCCAATGACAGTGATTAACTGATATAAATCCAGGATGGCATTAAGTGCATGCATGTTTTCTTGTTCGGCCCTTATTTTTTGGGAACGTAAGAATAACAACAGTGATCTTATAAATTTCCAAACCCGTTTATTGAGAAACTTCTTAAAAGAAAAAAATGGGACTATTATACTCACAGCATTACCAAAACTTCTGGTCACCTTTTTTTGGTTTTTGAAAGCACCTAGCAATCGAGAAACCTGCAAAAATACAAACCAAAAAGATGCTGTTTTACTGCACAAATGTGATTTTAAAAGTTTAACAATGTTGTAGCAAATCTGCTTTTTAAAATCATATTGCTTTAAATCTCCTATCTCAAACTAGTATAAAAATCCAAATGAAACCAGAGTACCCAGTGCTTTGCCAAGTTGCAGTGCAGCATCACCTTGTGGGTATTCTTAGCACGAGGCGAGCCCAGGACAGCTGCGCTTTGCACTGCGCTCCAGTCCTGCCTGGGGGTGACTGCACCCTACCTGGAGTCCTCACACACAACATGCTGGAAGCCAGGCTGCAAGAACTCTAACTAAATACATGATACGCTAAGGATGAAGATTTGGGGAATGCAAAGTGAAAAATTAAACACTTCGTTGGTAGCAGTTGAGTGGACAGTATCTTTACACATTTTAGATGTTTCCAAAACTACTTTATATTAGTGGCACTTCTTCCATTCAAACTGTAGTGAATTTTGTTCTTCTGCCTTTTGTATCTGTAGGTGTTGTACTGTTGCCTTCTGCTTGCCTGACGGTTTTTTAAAAGTGGAACTGAAATGCACATTAAAGACAAAATTCACCATAGCAACAAGTCTACACAACATAGTCAAAGAATTACATTTTCTGAGTATTCTGAATTGGCATTAAGCTTCAAAACTGGGATGTTATCTAAGCTTGGGCTCTTGCCCAGCTGAGCACCATGGACAAAATCCCTAATCTGCAGAAAAATCACAGCCTCCCAATCTTACCCTCCTCTCTAGGAATACTGATGCCTCTGTGACTTAAGAGCCAGAAGATTTCTAACTGCAGAGACTTACACTACTTCAATTCTGCCATACTCACATTTGCAGGCTGTCCACAGCTATCAGGCTAGAAATGACTTTGACAACTTGTATTCCTCTCCTGTCCCACTTGTATTTGTTATTTCTTATCTTTATTGACAGGTATGGTGTATGGCAAAAGGAACAAATTATGTTGGCACCAACAGAAACAACTAGAAACAATATAATCTTCATGTATATTGTAATGAACGCTGAGGGAAACGTAATCTAAGCTAGATCTATTTTTACTTGTAGCCCCACATGAGATGTACAAGGTCACTGCAACAGGCAATCAGTGTTTACCAAAGCAAGCCATATGGTTGAGGATGAAGGCAGAGCAATCAAACGAACACATGAAGCTGACTGCAGAGTGTAAGTGTTCTCATGGTACAGTTCCTGCATATAGAATCAGGATTCACATTCCAGACTAGCCCTGGAAAGGGCACATTCTGTCTTGTCAGAAATCATGGGCCTAGTACATTATACTGAAGTTCAACATTGGTAACACCAACAAAGAATCCACCTAAGGAAAACTGATCCATTCTGACCTTAAAGTCACGTGTTGTGATTACCTCTTGACAGTTCTTCCTTATTTTAGCAGATAGGTTAAATGAGGTGGCCTCAATGACTTTGCCTCTAGCAGGCTGTTATTTAAAGGTGCAAAAGAAATTTCATTTACTCAAGGCAAAAAGCAGCATCTCCGTGACAGCCCCGGAATAAGGCCTGCACTTCCGAATGATTCAGAGCAGTAAATCCCAGAGGACAGGTGTGGGGGCTAGAAAGCCGCCAGCCAGAGCCTGGTAGCAGTTCTCCCCAGCCGGCTCTGCAGTGCCTGGTACCGCGGGCTCTTTGCGGGAATGGCGTTTCCAGGCTGTGCTGTCTGTCAGCCGCGCATCGGGAGCTGCCCGCAGCTGCGGTGGTCCCGTCGCTGGTGTGACCTCTACGGCGCGACCTCCCCGCAGGCCGCTCCGAGGGATGGCGCGGCGCCCTCCCGGCCCGGCCCGCTCGAGTAACGGCCCCCACGGCCCCTTCCCGCCGCCGCCCCGGGGAGGAGGAAGAGAGAGAACCCGCGAGCGCCGCGGGGCCGCCATTCGGCCCGAGCCCCGCGGCCCTTCGCCCTCGGAGCGCTGCCAGGGCCCGGCGGCACCACGACCTTGCGGCCGTGAGGCCGCGCCTCAGGCGCCACCAAGCTCGGGGGCGCGTCCCGGGCGCCGCGGGGCAGGGTCCGGCCCGTCCCCCTGCCTACCGTAGGCATCCACGCGGTCGCGGCCATGACGCGCCCGGGCACCGTGGCTGCCGAGGGCCGAGAGCTCCGCGCCCGCCGCTAAACCGGAACCGGCGCGCGGGGAGCGGCGGCCCCGCCTCGCCTCGCAAGGCCCCGCCCCGGGACCGCCGCTGCCGCAGCGCCCGCGGGTCCTCCTCAGTTCCCGCCCGCCGCTGCCTGAGGCGG